>ONZH01012870.1:0-26084 GCA_900303285.1 Rhinella marina
TGCAGCTCTGGAGTATAATACAGGATGTAACTCAGGATCAGTACAGGAGAAGTAATGTATGTACACAGTGACTGCACCAGCAGAATAGTGAGTGCAGCTCTGGAGTATAATACAGGATGTAACTCAGGATCAGTACAGGATAAGTAATGTATGTACACAGTGACTGCCACCAGCAGAATAGTGAGTGCAGCTCTGGAGTATAATACAGGATGTAACTCAGGATCAGTACAGGATAAGTAATGTATGTACACAGTGACTGCACCAGCAGAATAGTGAGTGCAGCTCTGGAGTATAATACAGGATGTAACTCAGGATCAGTACAGGATAAGTAATGTATGTACACAGTGACTGCACCAGCAGAATAGTGAGTGCAGCTCTGCAGTATAATATAGGATGTAACTCAGGAGGAGTACAGGATAAGTAATATATGTACACAGTGACTCTGTGACTCCACCAGCAGAATAGTGAGTGCAGCTCTGGAGTATAATGCAGGAAATAACTCAGCATCAGTAATGTAGTTATATTCTGATTCAACAGTTGATATACAGTAGATTCAATCATCTACATGAATATCTCACATTGTCCTATTTTTGCACACAGCTGACATATTTGCCCCAGCCATGGGGTAACTGCAGAGCCAGTGCACCATCAGGGGAATTCCTTCCAGGTTACAGCACATACAGCATCTCTGCCTGCAGACTACAGTGTGAGAAAGAGGCGGTGGTGAAGAGCTGCTCCTGCCGAATGGTCCATATGCCAGGTAACCATCAGCTGCCGCCTCATACTGGTGTCAGTATAATAGTCCCACCTGTACTGAAATACTGGGGATGGTGACCTGCAAAACTGGATTCTCCTAGGTGTCAGAATGGAGAATCTTCCTTCCATTCCTATACTGCTACTGACATTCAGTAACCTGGGAAAGCTGAGTGACAACTTCTACAGGCTCCACTGCGGCTAACCCTTGGGGCTCGTCACCCAGCTGTCCTGTGCTTCTTCTTGTTAAACAGGTTGTCTCAATTCAGTAAGTGGCATTTATCATGTAGAGCCACTACTACTAATGTATTGTGATTGTCCATATTGCTTCCTTTGCTGGATGGATTCATTTTTGTATTACATTATATACTGCATGTTTCCATGGTTATGACACCCTGCAATCCATCAGTGGTGGTCGTTAGTGATGATCGAGCACCTGAGCATAATTAAAGTCAATGGGACTAAACCAGGCACCGTGTCTGGTTTACACGGGTCCCCCCCCCCCCCCCCAAAAAAAAAAACATGACACAGACACTGAGGGGGGTGGGGGCTTAAACTTACCTTTCCCAGCAGCTCCCGACCTGTCCCGGCAGGAAGACGGCGCGCACAGTAGTAAGTTTCACCACAGCGCCACCAGCTGGAGGGAGGAGGGAGCTGCTGGGAAAGGTAAGGTGACGGATCCGTCATGAACTCCATTGAAAGTCAATGGAGGACGGATCTGTTTACTATTGTGTTACACCAAACGATCTTGGTGTGGGGAGGGGACTCGAGCATAGGCGGCTCGAGTACACTCGGTGTTTGGCCGAACACTGAGTGGACCCGAGTGCCGGCATGCTCAGCGAGCATGCTTGCTCATCACTAGTGGTCGTGCTTGCATAATATGGGAAAAGCATTAGCCTATGTGAGCCCCCATGGTCCCGGCCACCAGAGAGGCTGATGCTTTTTCCTATAGTGTACAAGCACGACCACTGTTGATGGATTGCAGGGTGGTCTGTAACCATGGAGACGAGCAGTGTATAACGTGATAGAAAAATGAATCCAGCCAGCAAAGGAAGCAATATGGAGAATCACAATACATTAGTAAGTGCCTTGTATTAACTTTCTCTACATGATAAATGCCACTTACTGAAGTGAGAGGACCCCTTTAAGCAGTGACACCCCCTCTCCGCCGCTTTGACATTCAGTAGCCTGGGAAAGCTGAGTGACAACCAAACCTCTATTTCAGCTGGCAGTTAATGGATTTAGATACAGAAATTAAAAATGGCAGCTACAATTCAATTTGTCAATGGGCTTTTTCCATAGGAAATGAAACAATCTGCTCCCCCTCCAAGTACATCAGCTGCGCTGACAACATCCTAGGTAAGAAATCCCTCAATCTTCTGTCTGATTCTGTGATATGCTTGTCCTAGGAGCTTACTATCTAAGAATAGTCTACCCATAAGAAAGCTCTATAACTTCTAACTTTTATAGTTTCCTTTCAATCCCATATGGGCAATATATAATACAAGCATATAAAGACTCAATAAGCTTGGCGAACTCAAGGGATTATCTCATGAAGACAACCGCTTCTCTGTCCTGCCGTCCCAGCGAATGGCTGATCAGGGCAATGGATCGAGCTCCTGGGAGGTTTCTCCTAACCATACATTCCCTGGCAGGCGGCCACTACAGGTGAAATGTAGTATTACATGCTGAATGGTTGGGTTTTGGCAAAGCTGGGGCTGCTCTTACATAATGACTCTGCACTCTGGATTATCGTGGGGCCCCCCTAACTCATAGGACCCACGGTATGCATTCCTAATAGGGCGTAAGGAAGGAGTTATCTTCATTGACACTGCCACGTCAATGATAAATTTGCAAAAAAAAATACCCGTTGTTATTCCAAAATTCATATCATAATCTCCTGGTCCCCTCGGCAGACGCTGTAGTAGAAGAACAATAACGATAAATGCACCTGCCCCACACCCTGCAACATGACTCGCTACGGGCAAGGAGATCTCCATGGTCCGTATTCCTAATAAGGTTCTGCACGATATCTGGCAAAAAATACAACAAGAATGAAACCTACATCAGGTAAGTGACGCATCTCAGGAGTAATATATTACACTGCCCCCTCCCCCCCCCAATTTTCCTGATAATCTGTTATTTTTATTTTATATTTCAATCCTTAAAAGGGTTATTCTCATCTGGACAATGGGGGCATATCGCTAGGATATTCCCCCATTGTCCTATAGGTGCGGGTCCCGCCGCTGGGACCCGCACCTATATTGAGAACGGGGCCCCCGAAGTGAAGAAGTGCGCACCGCGCAAGCGCGGCCCGCTCTCCATTCACTTCCATGGGGCCGCCAGAAATAGCCGAGCACTGGCTCGGCTATCTTCCGTCGGCTCCATAGAAATGAATGGGAGCGGTGGCCGTGCATGCGCAGTGCGCTCCCATTCATTTTCTATGGAGCCGACGGAGATAGCCGAGCCAGCGCTCGGCTATTTCCAGCGGCCCGATAGAAGTGAATGGAGAGCGGGCCGCACTTGCGCGGTGCGCACTTCTTCACTTCGGGGGCCCCGTTCTCGATATAGGTGCGGGTCCCCAGCGGCGGGACCCGCACCTATAGGACAATGGGGGCAGATCCTAGCGATATGCCCCATTGTCCAAGATGAGAATACCCCTTTAAGTAATGGAGATCCTCTCTACCAACCTTCTGATGAGCGTGTGCCTATACACAGCAATCAATCTGATCAAGCAGAGCTTCAGTGTAAAGCATGGTGGAAAGAAAGAGCAGTGACCTGTGGATTTTTCCCATAATGCAATTCTACATTTTATTATAATTTTACTCAGCAGTCAATGTAAACAAGCAGAGCTGCAGTGTAAAGCATGGGGGGCATCGAGCGCCAGATGAGGAAAAAGATAGATTTCTTCTTCAGGCTCCAACAGAGAATGCACCTAACCTGGAGTCACAGAGCTAAAAGGATAGCATGCCTTATAGAGACCTTTCACCGCTCCTGACATGTCTGTTTTAATAGCTTCATGGCATTCTCCATGTAATAACAATTCTGGAGGCTTCTATTCTTATGTCTCTATGTTGTGCCGTTCCTTTATTATTTCTACTAGAAGTTCTCAGTGAGCAGGACAAGGAATTAAGAAATTAAGTGGCATTGTACAGAAACATTTTATTGAATAACTCAGTAGCTATGCAAAAATTATTATTCTATGCAATTACAGAAGTATTCAGATCCAGGTGCTGGTTTGAAAACTGTAGAATATTTTTCTTGGGACAACCTCTTTAAGTCATCCATGTTTTACTCCACAGGGACAATTTCCTTGTTCTAGACATCTTCTTCGAGGCCCTCAACTATGGGACAATAGAACAGAAGAAAGCATACGACTCGCCAGTTTACTCGGTGAGTGCTACATTAGTCCCTACTACAAGGTCCTCAAAACGTTAGAGCAGTAAGAACCCTAAAATTAAGGTATTTTGACCACGGACCACTCGATGGGTCCATAGTAGAGATTCAGCCCGTTCATTTTTGGTCTGCTAATCCTGATCACCAAGTAACGTGGACCTTGAAACCTTCTGGATGACTTTTTTTATGGCAATTAAAAGAGATAAAACAAAATCTGCCCTAGGCCATTCACACGTCCGTATAATGTGTCTGCATCCTTTCCGCATCCGTTTCCGCAATTGCGGACAATTATGCGGATAGGATGCGGATCCATTCATTTCAATGGGTCCCGAAAAAATGCGGACAGTACACCGTGTGGTGTCCGCATCCGTGTGTCCGTTTCGACTGTCTGCATAAAGAAATCCTCCTGTCCTACTTTTCTCCCGAATTGCGGTCCATAGAACAATAAAAGTCTATGGATCCGCAAAAAAATGCGGAAGACATGCGGAAAGGCATCTGCATGTCATCCGTATTTGCGGATTCCGTTCCAGGAGGAGAGAAAAAAAAGAAAAGGTACAGATGTTATTCATCCGCAAAAAACGGATGACATATGGATACATCCTTTCCATTTTTTACGGAAAAACGGGACAGATGTCCTGGAAAAACGGACTTTTTTGGCGGAACGGATCCGCAAAAAACTGACCGTTTTTCCAGGATGTGCACAAATTCGGACGTGTGAATGAGGCCTAATACTTGGACATCAGGGATATAGGTCACATCTGAATGGCCACTGCTTCTGACATGGACATGTCCCTCTTACCTTCCAGGAGACATAGGAGGCCAGATGGGTCTGTTTATCGGAGCCAGCATCCTCACCATCCTGGAGATCCTAGATTACCTGTACGAGGTGAGTTACACTCGGCAGTGATACACCATCATATCTCACGTGGCTTCACGGTGACCTTGTGTCTTCTTCTCTTTAGTTAATACGAGATAAAGTCAACAAATTGTTTCGGAGAAAATCATCTCCCACCAGAAAGCCGAAGGATAACATTGCAACGCTTGCCATGGATGACCTGAATGGCGCAGGTACGGAGGATGTGTATGGAAGGAAGAAGGGTAACATGTAGTATGATGCTACAATTGGAAAATAGGCAATGCTAAAGCCCCTTCCCTTCACCCAATCCGTGCCAGTCCTCAATACAGCACCCTAAGGTTCAGTATATGGCTCCTTAAAGAAGAACTCCCACAAAACAAAAATATTCTCTGACCTGTTAGAAAAGCTGCATGATATAATCTAGTGAATGTAATCTTCTCATCAGAGACTGTATTTGTGAGTTATCCCCTCTCTTCTAATTGTAGCTAGGTCATGTGACCAACTCCCTGACCTCCAACTGACCCAGGACAGGAAGCCAGTTACTTCTCTATTCATTTCCTATGAGACTGAGAGTGAGGCTCCCATAGGAATGGCATAGAGAAATAGACTTCCTGTCCACAAATAAGATGGCTGTGTTATCTGGTGAGTCTGATTGCTGGTCACATGACACAGGCGAGAAGGCATCAGGGAGATATAACTCACAATACAGACACTGGTAAGAAAATGACATTCACTACAGATTACATCATGTACATTTCTAGCAGGACATGGAATAAAAATTTTTGCGGGAGTTCTCATCAATAGTTTTCCAGGACTTAGATATTGATGTCCTTTACTTAGGATAGGTCATCAATATAAGATCAGTGGGGATCCGACTCTCTGCACCCACTACCGGCCAGCTGCCGAAACTATACTGTACAAACTAGCAGCAGAAGGCTCCGTACAGTAGAATTGGAGGTGAGCTGCAGTACCGCAGCATGGCCACTATGTGGTGTACAGAGCCTTCTGCTTCCAGCATCGTACACTGTATAGTTTCCTGTGCCAGTGGCTGTACAAAACCGCTGATTGGTGGGGTGCAGGGTGTCGGACTCCAACCGATCTGATATCGATGACCTATCATGAGCATAGGTCATCAATCTCTAAGTCATGAAAACTCCTTTAAAGATGCTCATACTCTTTCAATGGCCCACCAGACCCCATTGACTTTAATGGGAACAGGCTGAGATCCAGCCACTCCCCGGCAAATACGGTATGCCAGGATTCAGCTGGACATGGCATGCAGCAACTTTTGTCCGGCCGAATCCCAGCATATATTCCAGGGAGTGGCCTGATCTCCGTCAATTCCCATTATAGTCAATGGGGGGCCAGTCAGGGCGGCATTACTCAGCTGTGCCAGATCCAGAAAACTCCAGGCAGGCTGTCTCAAACTATGGTGTGAAAGTTACCAAATGCCCAGTCAGATGACAGCTATTCATTCCCACGTGCACACAGACATACATACTGATCAGTCAGGATGGTCAGGCACCTTGACAGGTTCTGCTGGCTTTAATGTGTATGAATGTATTTAGTCCTTACAGATAATCTTATTGGTTGTTTATGTTGGTGACAATGTTGGGTGGTTTGTTAGCTGGTCGATCATTTGGTTGGGTGAATTTACAAATGATCATAACTATAGCTGGCCAGTATGTAGAAGATCAGTGATAGGTGTTCTTGACTGACCAGCACAAGCGTAAATTCAAAATGTTGCGAGCAAAGACAATTACATTTATGGATCATGTGAGTTCCATCGTCAAGCAACAATGGTGCATTTTACCCATTTTATGTGGTCAGGTAGTCTTTGAGACCCTCCAGGCATAACTGCTACCTCTGCACACCCCACAACCTGGTTGGAACCAACTTTTTTCAATATTATAGATGTAATAATTATCATTAACTGGAAAGTTGTGATGGTGTTGGTTTGAAATACACCAGTAGATCCTGCATTAAGAGAGTGATACCCTATTGGTCCTTTGACATAGACAGATGTTACAGGCAATTATCGGGAACTAACCAAACATGCCCGATAATTGCCTTTTCGTAAGGAAGTTGTTATGGTGTTGGTTTGGTATACACCATTAGATCCTGCATTAAGAGAGTGATACCCTATTGGTCCTTTGACATAGACTGATATTACTGGCAATTATCAGGATTTAACCAAACGTGCCCGATAATTGCCTTTTCGTAAGGAAGTTGTGATGGTGTTGGTTTGGTATACACCAGTAGATCCCGCATTAAGAGAGTGATACCCTAATGGTCCTTTTACATAGACTGATATTACTGGCAATTATCAGGATTTAACCAAACATGCCCGATAATTGCCTTTTTTTTTTTTTTTTATAACATTTATTTATTCAGTTTTTTGTAAAATACATTTTCCCCACAATAAAACAAGTAGTTATGCAGATGTCTACACCCATTCGGACACATATCGCGGAAAACAGAAGCATTATGCATCAGTATCACAGCAATGGTATAGCATACTTGTCCGAATACATACAGAATGAAATAGGATCACATTCCCATCCCCAAAAGAACATCCCCCTTAACCTAAATAGCCCTTTATATGTGTGCAGTTTCCTCTCCAACCCCCCACCATCCTTAGGCTTACTTTCCAGTATTAGGGTGCCGTTAGACATCCTCCCAATCTGGAGATAGAGTATAGTATACCTCCAAGTCTGTGTCATGGAACTTTTAGTCTCCCCAAGTTACCCTTAAGCTCGCCCATCATATACCATGTCGTATCTTTGAATGGGGTCATCATAGTACAAATTTTCTGTATCAGTGATAAATTCTAGTATACTAACTCTTCCATATACGTATAAGTTTCTTGCCCATTACCCTCAGGCTGTTTCAAGGATTTCCCAGCCACTCCCAATGGAGAATTTTATCCATGAGAGCCCGGATTTCTGATATAGTAGGAATAATTGGCTCTAGCCAATGGCACAGTAGGCATTTTTTTGGCAGGCCATCAGAAGGATATGACCAATGGAACTCACAGATCGCTCCCCATCACCATCTAGTTCCCTGCTCCCCGCAATGGGATCCGCATGCAGGATAACTAGTGCAGGGGATACCACTCCCGAAAAAGAGCATATCTTAGACAAGACCCGGCTCACCTGCTTGCCAGTAGGTGCTTAGTTTCGGGCAATGCCACAAGCCATGCCACAGATCGCGTACGGGGCTCTGCACATCGCGGACAAGCAGTTAACCTGTCTGGTTAAGTGCTGAAGCAGGATAATTGAAGGCGTATATCGCTCGATGGAGAATTTTGACATGAGTCTCACGCCACGTCTCATTGACCACTGCTTTGTGAAGGGCCTCCACTCCCTCACTCACTGTCTGAAGGACATCATCGATTCCAAGTACCTGTCCCCATTTCCCAAACATAGATTTGGGGTCTACAGCTGACAATCTGTCACGGAGGGCCATATATAATCCCGATATATTTGGCTTGTTAGTACGCTTGGCAAAAATAGTCAAAATCATTGGTTCCCCATTCCTTAGACATATCTCGTACATGGCTATTAATGTAGTGTTTGATTTGGAAATGTTCAAAGGAACCTCCTTTTTCCAACCCCCACCTATCTGTCAACTCGGGAGGGACATCAATTCTGGCCTCCTTGGTATGGACAGGTCTCCCAAAACCCTGATCCCCCGCTGGTCCCATTTCCTAAAGCGGCTGCTCGTCGTTCCCCAGGCACGAAAGAGGGGTTACCTCTCAGAGGCAGATATTTAGATATCTGAATAGGGGCAGACGAAGGCTTTTCTTAGCAACTTCCAACGCCACAATAGTGTCCTGAAGAGTAAATAGTTTTTTAGGGGCAGGGGTAAGTGCCCAATTTTGGTGTGTAACAAAGCAACCAGATTCCAGGGGTCGGCCAACTGTTGTTCAAGAATAATGTTTGAGTAATAGGAAGTGTTATTTAGCCAGTCCAAGCAAATGTCTACTAATGCAGGCTAATTATATCCCCTTATGTCCGGGATATTGAGACCGCCCCGGTACCTAGTTAGTTTAAGTTTCTTCATGCTATTCTGGGCCTCTTTCCCCGCCATATAAATCGCGTAAATCTGCGTTCCAATGTCTGAATATCCGCATGACGCAATAGCACGGGTACTGTTTGGAGCGGATATAGAAGACGCGACATGCACATCATTTTGATTAAGTGGCACCTCCCTGCCAAGGACAAAGGCATGTTCTGCCACCGCTCCAGGTCCTCCATAATTTTTTTGAACAAAGGTGGATAGTTCAGCTGGTATATAGAGTGGGGTGTTTTCCCTATCTTAATCCCAAGGTAAGTAATATGAGGTTTGGCCCTAATCTCCTGTCCCCCCTGATTCCAGGCTCGCGGCCCTGTGCCAGAGGATCCTAACAATAGAAGCTCACACTTGGAGACATTGATCCTGTAACCGGAATAAACTACGGTGACTTTTTTATTTATTTTTAAACAGAAGACAGCCCCTTTAATAAGCGGTACGTCCTACAAAAGTAAGTTTAAAACATGCAATTAAATTGTCTCTTCTGTTTCCCATTACCATTGTTATGCCAGCAGGTGTGGACCCACTGTGCCACTGTCTGGCTATACCCTGGAGGGGCGTGACTAAGTGATTACCTGGTCTTCACTAGAGCCTCTGATGGTGAGGATAGGCTTGGGCTGTTAGGGTAGTCACCAGGCGCCACCCCACATCAGTCCTCTAGTCAGTGGCAGCTGACCAGAGGGTAAGAGATACTAGTATAAAGCACTGAGGGGAATGACGCAGTTGGGAAGCCTGGTTGAGGGCAGACAGCGATCAAGCAAAGTCAAAACAAAGTACGGAGGTCAGAGGCAGGCCAGCAATCAAATCAAAGTCAGCTTGAATCAAGCAGGGTCTGGTACACAGAAAGCCAGAACTACAAAACAACCTTCACACAAGGAACTAGACAAGTTAGTGACCAAGATTTCTCCAGTGACTTCCTGGAGCAGAAGGCGCCCTTAAATACTTCCTTCAACTCAGCCATAGGCTGGGAGATAGAGGGCGGTGCCCAAAACAACAGTACAAGACTAAAGCAGGAAGTAAACTCTGGCATGGAGCACAGATTACAACAGTTAAAACTACTGCAGTCCACACCACCAAGGATATGAGAGAGCCCCGGTGCCCTCGGTGCACCTAGCCTTTCTGCTGCCTGAAGCGAAACCTGAAACAATGCCCCTCCCCAATGCAATTTCCTAACCTAACCCTTCCCTTCAGTCTATGGCCCTTTGGCGCCCCGCCCTCCTTGCCCCTACCTGCTGCCTCACCTGGCCTCATTGGTGGTGCAACCCATGCCGGCATCCATGCCCACGGTGTAGGGCCAGCAGTGCAGGCACCGAGAAGCGCTGGGGCTAACAAACATTATGAGTTACTGTATGCAATGTATCCTCTCATTTACTTAAGGGGTCCTTTAAAAAAACACAAAAAAATCTTCAAACATAAAACACATTTTCAGACTAGTAGAACAAGACATTAAGTTATAGGTCATTGTGGAAACATATCTCTGCATGAAGAACAGCATCTATAATAAAAAAAAATGTACTAGAAGCGCATTCCCCTCTAAGATGCATTAGTCTTTACTGTTGCTTTTTAAGTGTTGGAGATTGTTCAATGGGGAAAACACTTTTTTTTGGACAGGTTAGAGAGGTCAAGCTTTTTCTTAATTTGTTGCAGATTATTTGAGATTCTCATTTGACTTTCCATCCCTAAGTTATGTAATGCTCCCCAAAGCCCAAAGGCTATGAAACCATGCTTTACCAGGCTGCCAGATGTACTTCTACTCATGCTGAGAGTCTACAGTGCTTTTTTTTTTTAAAGTCCAGATAAAAACTTCTGTATGGGTCCAGGATGGACAAGCTTCCAATTCTCAATAGGTTTTAAACCTCTGGAATCGATTTGGATGAAGAGCTCTTCCTTCTCTTAGGCTTGCTGCAGTGATACAGTCTTGCTTCCGTATGTGGATTTACAAATCTTGTCCTCAAGGAACAATTTTTTCTCTTCCTCATTATAGATCTTCATCATCCCAAGTACCCATCACATATTGTCTCTTCAAGCATATATTTCTTCTGTAGCCGAGAAGAGTAATATAGATCACATATACTTTGAAATTCAGGCCAAATGTATGAGGAGTAATAGCATGAAAGGCCTTGCTTCCAGAAAAATATTAGTGTTAGATCAGACAAAAAAAAAATCAGTTTTTCAACAGGAATCAATTTGCAATAAATGCCCATAATCTAAATATTGCTGCTACAAACATCAAAACAATGAGATGAACACTTGTTTTTTCCACACAATATTTAGACCAGGCTCTAGCTCCAAAAGACTGCAACAACTTAGGCTTCATTCACACCACCGTTCAACCTTTCCGTTCTCCTGCACAGTTTAGGATCAGGAAAACGGAAAGGACGAATTTGGCACATAACTGAGCCGAACGGAGCCTAAGTGACCCCATAGACTGTAATGGGGTCCGTTAGGTTTCCGCTCAGAGGAAGATTTTTGAAGCAAAGACAAAAGTCCTGCATGCACTACTTTTGTCTCCGCTACAAAATTATCTTCTGAGCGGAAACCTAACGGATCCCATTAAAGTCTATGGGGTCACTTAGGCTCCGTTCGGCTCAGTTATGTGCCAAATTTGTCCTTTCCGTTTCCCTGATCCTAAACGGTGCAGGAGAACGGAAAGGCTGAGCGCTGATGTGAACGAAGCCTTAGGCTGGTTTCACATCACCGTTTCAATTTCCTGTGTCATCAGAAGAACAGGGAAAAAAAACAGGATCCTGTAAAAAAAACTGATCCTGTTGCATCAGTTATGCACATTTGGTATCTGTTTGAGTCATTTCTGTCTGAGATAATTTTTTTATATTTCAATCTTTTTTATTGAGTTTTAACACATTTGAACAAGTCATTCACAGACATCACATGATACAATATATAACAAGTGCAATAATACAAATAGGCGGTAGTACGTGCTTGACAATATGCATGTGAGATGTACAGTAGTTACCAAAATTGCAGGAAGTGGTCAAGCAGCCCAAGTATATATCTTACAGACATTGTACCACTTATGTAGAAATAGGAGTAAAGTAAATTGAAACTAACAAATCAAATAAACTAGGTAACATCAACCTATTAACCGGCTCAGGGAGCTAATATACGGAATCTAGTAGGGATAGATCTAGACGTTTCAAAAGGTGGCATCTTTTCTAGCCATGTGTGCCAATTACGGTAGAATTGATCATAGGTATGGTTCCGGAATGACAACATCCTCTCATAAATGCATGACTGTTGCACCTTGGCCAGTATCTCACCAAGGGCAGGAGATTCAGAGGACTTCCAATTCCTGGTGATAGCCAGTTTAGTAGCCAAGAATAGGAAAGCAATAGGAATTCTACTGTGATGAGGGATACAGTTCACATCCATGAAAAATAAGGCCCAATATGGTGAAGGATATAGGGTATGCCCACATAACTGGGAAGCTAAATTAAAGACACTATTCCACAAAGTAGATATCTTGGGACAGGTCCAGAGGATATGGAACAACGTACCCCTGCCACCGCAGTTTCTCCAGCACAAGTGCGAAGCACCCGGAAACATCCTACACAGCCTATCAGGGGTATAATACCATCTTAAATAGGTTTTTACTGCCGCCTCCAAGAGGGGAATACTGCGAAAGGTAGAATGAATAAAAACGGAACGCAGAGGACCATTGGGAGGGAGAAATAGGACACCGAGTTTCAGACCCCCAGGTTGCAAATGGCGTCAATAATTGGAATTTTTGTTTTCTTCTAAGTCCTCTAATACAAGGGTCTCAGCTTTGGAGGTCTTAAGGGAGTTCCTGGGTTACTCCATAACTCCAACAGAGCTTTAGAAACTCTTATCTCCCAAGGGCCGGAGGATTGAAGAAGGTGTCGGATTTGGAGATATTTAAAAAACTCATTACGGGGAATGCTAAACTCCTCCTGAATGTGGGCAAAAGAGACTTCAACACACCTCCCTGAAACAATTGCGATAGCCATCGCTCGCCTCCCTCCTGCCACACCGCTAAGTCTACTCCAAGTATTTTCAATTCTAGTAAATTGACGGGCGTAAATGAGAGCGATGGGATTAATTCTGAAGTGCACAGCCTGTGAAACAGCTGCCAATGATACAAGGCACCCCTCAGCATAAAGGGGAGGTTTTTCTGCATGGAGGAAGAGGAACAGAGAATATCGATGAGAAGCACTCTAAGATGTTTGGTAGGAGACAGTGTGGTTTCGATATGCATCCATGGTGTGGACACCCCCCCTTCCACCAATGCCATAGGAGAGCAACCTGTGTAGCCAAGAAGTAGGCTGCTAAATTTGGCAAGCCTAAACCCCCACTATGTTTAGTTTTATACATCAAGGCCGAGGAGATTCGGGGTTTTGTTTTGTTCCAGATAAATGAGTTTAGTAGGGATTGGGCCTTTGTGAAGAAGGAGGCTGGCACCTTTATCGGGACATTGCGGAAAATGTAGAGCAATTTAGGCAAGGTCATCATTTGGAAGGTAGCGATTCGCCCTATCCATGAAATATCTACCCTGTCATAATGTAGTATATCTGTTTTAATAGTCTCGAGTAATGGGGTGTAGTTTTTCTGATATAGTTGAGATATGGAAGCGGTGATATGGATGCCCAAATATTTGATGGACACTTCCTGCCAATCTAATGGGAATTGCTGTTTAAGAGTAGTGAGAGGACCCGAAGGGATATTGAGGGGTAAGATCTGGGATTTAAGCTCGTTTTACTTTGTAATAAGACAGACGGCTAAAACGCTCAATAACTGATAGAGATGCAGTCAGGGAAGATCCAGGGGATGAGAGTGATAGTAGTATGTCATCCGCGTATAAGGAAATATGGTGGTGTCTTTGCCCTATTTGAATGCCCATAATGTTAGGGTTGGATCTTATGGCTTGTGCTAGGGGTTCGATGGCAAGGACAAATATCAAGGGAGAAAGAGGGCGGCCCTGGCGAGTTCCATTGGAAATGGAGAAGGATGATGACAGTGCTCCATTGACAAACACTCTTGCTGTAGGGGTAGAATATAAAGCTTTAATAGCAGTGGCTACTTTACCTCCCAGACTGAACCTATTAAGGGCCGAGAAGGCGAACGACCAGTTAATGCGGTCGAACGCCTTCTCGGCATCCAAGGTCACCAGGAGCGCCGACAGTTTATGGCGGAGGGAAAAATCAAGGATATTGAGGGCCCGTCGGGTGTTGTCCAAACCTAGTCGTCCTTTAATAAACCCCGCTTGATCAGCACCTATTAAGGAAGGGGAGAAACTGAGATAGTCTATTAGCTAATGCTTTAGCATAAATTTTTATATCAGTATTCAGAAGTGAAATGGGCCTGAAATTGTGTGGTTTATCTCGGGGTTTATCTGGTTTAGGCAGGGTGACAATGGTGGCAGCAAGCATCTCAGATGGGAAGGTTCCCTCCCGGAATGCCTGGTGAAACATTGGCAACATATGTGGGAGTAGGGTGGACAGGAAAGTCTTATAATATATGTTGGATAGCCCATCCGGGCCAGGGGATTTATGTAGAGGCATGGAGCAGACAATTTTTGAACTCTCCCATCTGCGACAAGGGGAGAGAGAGCTGCTCATTTTGTTGAGGGGTCAAAGAGGGAAGCTCTAAGGAGGACAGAAAGGAGTCTATCTCTCCTGGGGTAGCCTGGTAAGTAGCAGGTGAAGATTTCAAATTGTATAGATCCGAGTAATATGACATAAACTGATTAGCAATGTCCTTGGGATGATACAATTTATGTATCCCATCTGAGTGCAATAAATATGGGATGCGAGCCTGCGTAGCTCGCTTCTTAACTCTACTAGCCAATAACTTTCCCGCCTTGTTGTCCTGGGAATAATATTTGGACCTTAGGGACAAGAGATGCTTTTCATACCTTTGGAGGAGGCACTCTCTAAGCTTCAAACACAAGGAATCAATACGCTGTTTCCGGTCCAAATTGAATGAGGTTTTATTCAAAGCTTCTAGGGTTGATAGTTGGGCGACTAGAGAGTTGATTTGTTTTTTTTTGTTGGGCTTGGTGGCACAGCTTTATGAAAATGCCCATAATAAATGCTTTATGGGCATTCCATAGGCTGAAGGGGCTAGAAACGGAGCCCACATTAGCTGAGAAGTACTCAGAAAGCGCCTCCTCCAGTTCAGACCTATAGATTGGGTTGGAAACAAGGTAAGCATTGCATTTCCACAGGGTATCTTTGCAGTTGTGAGATTCAGAAATGGACAGAGATACCGCAGCGTGATCTGACCATTTGATCACCCCTATGGACGATTGAATGGCTAACTGCAGTAGGGATCGTCCCAGGAGGAACATGTTGATATGAGAATACGTGTTGTGAACCGGGGAGAAATAAGAAAAATCCCTCTCCCATACGTGGTGAATCCTCCAAATGTCATAAAGTTCTTCCTTATGCAGGACAGAACCCAGGTCAGTGTAACAGGACCGAGAGGGAGCTGTGGAATCCAAGGCCCCATCTGCAACTATATTCAGATCCCCACATATAAGGAGGTGGCCTTGTTGAACCCTGCGCACTTTGGAGAGTAATCTAGTAATGAAGCGTATTTGATGCTTATTAGGGCCATAAGCTACTACTATGGTGTAAGTAATGTTATTCAAGGTACAAATATCGATGATATATATCTACCATTAGGGTCAGGTATATTGGATAGGGGCTGGTAAGCTAGAGTATTCTTAAAGGCTAGGATCACTCCTCTCTGCTTTTTAGTATAAGAAGAGAATAGGATATGGGGAAACAGGCGATGTTTCACCCGGAAAGTATCCGCCTCCAAAAGATGAGATTCCTGTATACACATCACATCAGCCTGAGATTGCAAAACTTCCTGCCACATGTAAGAACGTTTCTGGGGGCAATTCAGGCCTTTAACATTTAAAGAGATAAGCTTAATCACCATCCTGAAAATATAAGAGTGCTGTCAAATAATGAGAGGCTAATAATAAGGCTAGAAAGATACCATGGCACGGTGTCCCTGAGCAAAACTGAAACAAAAACCGGTGGGAAAAAACAGACAGAAAGGGGTAAGGAGGAGAGGAAAGACAGAAACAGAGAAATAGCAACGAAAAGGTAAACGAGGGTCTCGTCTGGACAGGTGATGAACCTATTATGGAGGACATCAGGGTGGTCCTCATGACACCAGATGCAACCGCATGTGGGGGGGAAGAAGTTCAGGGTTGAGCCCAGAGTTCCAGCAGGCTCCAAGGCACTTTAAGAAAAGGCTGATAGTTAATGCTTGGTCCCACGACGACGTGCGCAGACCGTTCGCCAATCCTGGACGATGTGAGAAGGTGGACGATTTTGAAAGTCCGGTAGGTCAGCGATTTGGATATTCCAAGATTCCAGCAGGCGTCGTCCCTCCTCCACCGAGGCAATGCTATATGGTTGTCCTTCATGGTTAAGTAGAATCTTAACAGGGAATCACCATTTGTACGCGATTTTTTTGATCCCTCAAAGCCAAGGTGATCGGTGCCAAGAGCCTGCGTTGACGCAGAGTTGCAGCCGAAAGGTCTGTATAGAGCTTTACAGAGTTGTATGGCGCTGGCAGATCTTTCAACAGTCTAGCGGCATTCAAAACTGACTCTTTAATGTGGTAATAATGAATGTGAGCCAGGGTGTCATGCGGTGCAGAGTCGGGCAAATGGCGCGGTCTGGGGACCCTGTGGGCCCTGTCTATGGTAAAGTCTAAAGTGGAGCCAGTGGGTAGGAGCACCTTCATGAGGCCTTGAATATAGGCAGGTAAGGCAGCCGGGCCTACGTCCTTCGGAATGCCCCGAAATTTGATATTGTTCCGCCTAGAGCGGTCCTCTAGGTCGGTCAGTTTGGCTTTGATGGCTTCTACATCTTTTAACATATCATCATGGGAGTCGATGAGATTGTTGTGTGAAGCAGCGAACTCTCCCATTTTGACCTCTATATGAGAGGTCCGTGCCTCCAGCTCGGTTATGGAAGATTGAAGAGGGGTAAGTATTGAGGAAAATTCCTTGTGCAGGGCCGACCCAAAGGCCATCAACCATATCCCTCATTAGAGTCCCCGAACAGATGGGGGACGGTGCGGCAGTGAGGCCTACCTCCTCTTCGGCGTCAGTTTCAAGCCTCGGGCGTTGTTTCCGGGGGACTCCCAGTACTCGATGATGGAGGAGATATCGATGAGGCAGGAGAAGAGCGCCTCGGTCAGAATGCACCGGTGAGGGAGACTTTGTCTTGACCGGAGGATCCCCAGAAGCGGAGGAGCCGGACTGCCCATCAGAGCGATGGTCCTGGCGCTCTCGGCTAGTTGTGGCGGGAACTGGAGGGGAAGATGGCGGAGACGTGCCGGAGCGGAGGGAAATCCACGTCTTTGTCGAAGTAAAACTCCAATTTACCCTGCTTCTGTGTGGTCCTCTTCCCCCTCGGCATTATGACTGTTGATTTGCTGCAGTTGGAGGAGGTCAGAGGCGATGCTATAGTGTGGGAACTGCTATGTTTCGTCGCTGAGTGCAGGAGGCTCAGTAATCACGCAGCCATTCCAGACGGCAGCCAAACCACGCCCCCAGCCCGAGATAATTTTTTTAAGATGGAAAAATAGTCCTGCATGTAGTACTTTTTTATCTGAAAAAAAAATGGATCTCAAGACGGAAATGGCTCAAACAGATGCCAAATGTGCATAACTGATTCAATAGGATCCGTCCCCCCCCCAGGATCCGTTTTCTTCTGACGGATTAGAAGAACGGAAAATGAATTGGTGATGTGAAACCAGCCTCAGTAATGGAAGAACAGCGAATGTCTTAAAATTTATTTAGTGTCTGATTCACCAAATCTGTTAAAATATTTGATTCACATCCAAATTGATCCTACATGAATCAAAAAGGCTCCAGTTTGCCTGAAAATTGGTATAACATATTCTAGGTCTCCTAGGACTCTAGGATTTTTTCTTTCTTGTCTCCCTTTTTTTTTACTCGAATTTTTGCTTGCCATCTTCTCTTCTGATTTCAGCTCTTTAACACAATAACAGCAGTCTAATATATAAAGCTAAGTGTATGTATGTATGCCTGTGTGTTCGCTAAAGGAATCCGCACCGTTGCATTTACAATCACAAAATTTTGGCACACAAGGTACATCAGGTGTCCTGGGAAGGTTTTAAACGGGGTCCCAGCTCTCTAGGACGTACCGTTCCTAAGATATTCCCAAAAAATGCATTAGCCAATAGAAGCCTGGTCACATGACCCTGATCAGCCAATAGAAGCTCTCATGCACTTATTCTCCACCATACACACAGTTTTACTGCAGGTTTCCATAACAACCTAGCCATTTTTCTTCACTGCTGTAGGTCAGCTTTAAAGGGGCAGGGCACTGTAGATGACACTGTTAAGAGAGCGGAGTGCCGCCAGGTCCTGCTAAGTCACGCCCCAATAACGTTTAGGCCACACCCACTCCACAGCCCGACGGGGAATTGAAAAAATGAAGGTAAAAATCAACTTCTGTCAGCTGCACGGGTGGGAGGGAAGTTGATTTTCTCCCTGCAGTTCATGCTCAGACAGCACAGTGCTGCTTCACAAATAAATGGGCGGTTGCTGTGGAGATCACTGTTAAAGGGGCAGGGCACTGTGGAGGTCACTGTTAAAGAGATGAAATGCTGTGGAGGTCACTGTTAAAGGGGCGGGCACTGTGGAGGTTACTGGTAAAGGGCAAGGCACTGTGGAGGTCACTATTAAAGGGGCAGTCACTGTGGGGATCACTGTTAAGACAGAGGGGTACTATGGAGGTCACTGTGAAAGGGATGGGCACTGTGGAGGTCACTATTAAGGGGGCAGGTGCTATGGAGATCACTGTTAAAGGAGCGGGATGCTGTGGAGGCCACTGTTAAAGGGGTGTGGCACTGTAAAGGTTACTGTTGGGGGGGCATGGGACTGTGGAGTTCACTGTTAAAGGGGCAGCCGCTTTGGGGGTCACTGTTAAGGCAGCTGGTACTGTGGCAGTCATTGTTGTTGCTGTGGAGGTCTTTTTCAAAGGGGTAGGAACGGTGGAGGTCACAGTTAAGGGGATGGTCCACTATGGGGTCAGTATTAAGGGGCGGGATGCTCTAGAGTTCACTGTTAGAGGGGTGGGGGTGTTGTGGAGGTCACATTTAAAGGTAATGGAGCTCTGTGGGGATCACTGTTAAGGGGGTGGCTTATTATGGAATTCACTGTTAAGGAGATGGGGTACTGTGGAAGTCACTAATAAAGGGGCAGCCCCTTGGAGGTCACTGTTAAAGGGGAGTGTGCTGTGGATGTACTAGGAGCAGGCTGCTGTGGAAGTAACTGATAAAGGGGTGGGCACTGTGGAGGTCACTGTTAAGGAGACAGGGGACTGTGGAGGCCACTAAAAAGGGGAAGCTGCTGTGAAGTCACTGTTAAGGCAGCAGGGTACTGTAGAAGTCACTGTTAAAGGGGTGGGATGCTGTAGAGGTCACTGTTATGGGGGATACTGCTTGTTTAAAAAACACATCATGCCAACACATGTTGTTATGCTTTTTAATATAAGAAATGTTTCCAAAAATTGTCCTTTATAAGGGGAAGATAATGTTTAAACACACACAAATTGGGGCTTGTTGGGAACAAGCATACAAAAAGTATATCTTAATGGGGAAGTTGCCTACCCTTGTTTGTACACATAAATGTTAATAGCTGTTTAGGGGTAGCAGTAGTAGTGGTGATGGGTAGGGTTAATGGTATGGCAGTAAAAACAGCAGCAGCTGCGGCAGTGGTGGCAGCAACTTCAGTGACTATACAGTAGAAAACATGTTGGTAGGCAAGCAGGGCAGTGGCATGATGGGGCTTGCAATAAATAGTCACCTTCGGCAAAGGCAGATCTATTAATAATTCTCAGTTGGAGGTGTGTGAAAATCGCCATGGATTCATGCCTCATTCATGTCACAAAGGCAATGTTTTGTACACTGGGGGAGGAAAAGTTTGCCTATTTGGGTGTGATGATGCCATGCTGAAAACCTTCTTTGAGATGACATTGGAGGCTAGACAAGTACACAGACATCAAACTGGGCCAGTTCTGGACACTGTTCCAATCTGCCTGTTCCCAATCCATGGGGTCATGGAACATGGTATATGACCCATCTTTATCAGAATGATATGTAATCATGGGCTCCTTTGCTCCCCTCCCGATTCCCTCCACTGTACAGTATTTGGATGCACGTTCCACTGTCGCCGTGGCCACCACTGCCCCTATGGCCACCACGTGGCTCCAAGCACTCCTACTACTTCTACTACTACCTTCACCTGAACCTCCTCCTCATAAACAGGAAGACTATCTTAAGTATCTTCCATAGCACAAGGGGTTTTGTTACCTCTACTCAGGAATAAAGAGGGGGGAACAACAAAGGAGGGGGCAGTGAAGACAAGATGATGCTTCTCTGCAGCTGCAGGGAGGAGGACCAGGAGCAATCTTGTTGTATGTTATGAGGAAGACAAGTGTTTATTAAAGCAGACATTTCAGAGCAATAGAGCTACATGTTCTCAATTTAAAAGGGGTATTCCCATCCTAAGACAATGGGGACATATCGCGCTAGAAATGCCCCCCGCATCCCACCACTGGGACCTGCACCTATATCGAAAACAAAGTGTGGTGCTCCTGTGCCTGGAGGACCCCCGGGTTTCCCGGCCACCGCTCCCATTCATTTTTATGGAGCCGATGGAAAATAGCTGAGACAGCGCTTGTCTATTTTCGGCAGCCTCATAGAAATTAATGGAGGGTGGCTGCGCATGCGCAGTGCGCCCTTCTTCTCTTTTGGGGCTACGTTCCCGCACCCGAACCTAATAGACAATGGGGGCATATCCTAGCGATCTGAGCGTGTCTGAGATGGGATAACCCCTTTAAAGACTCTTCCCGCTAACGCCACTCAAGTAAGTCACACTCCCCATCAGGCCTATGACCTACAAGATGCTGAGGCCACGTACAGGCCGGCACAGGTGTCTTGATGATGTGATTGTCACCAAAATTCCATGCGCCAGACCCTCTGCATGGGATGAGAGCAGCTAAAGTAAATGTTCAAATGAGGTTAAGTGAATATTAAAGAAGAACTCCTGCAAAAAATGTTATTTTTCTGACCTGTGGTGAATGTATTTTCTTACCAGTGGCTGTATTTGTGAGTTATACTCATGTAATCAGCAATCAGACTCACCAACTGACATAGCTTATGTGTGGACAGGAAGTCAGTTTCTCTATGTACTATAGGAGCCTCAATGCCATTCTCTTGGAATGAATAGAGAAGTAACTGACTTCCTGTCCTGTGTCAGTTGGAGAGCAGAGAGTTGGTGACATGAACACAGCTGGGGATCAGAAGAGAGGGGAATGACTCACAGATACATTCACTGATGTGAAGATTACTTTCACTACAGAGAATATCGTGCACCTTTCTAAACAGATCAGAGAATAAAAATTTTTGTGGGAGTTCTACTTTAAGGTTATATTATTTTTTTAAAGATGGGCATCATTCTTGTGTGCACAAGGAAAGAGGCATAAGGAGAAAATTTTATTTATCTATCTATGTATTTATTAGGGGTTAGCTCTCTACTCTCCTTTGCTCACAGACCAGCTTGTGATTACTTGAAAGGTTGTGAGCTTCAAAGAGGTTACCTGGAGTCCAGCTTTGGCAGGGTGTCTTTGGAGCCCCTGAGCCTTGGGACACAGTAGAGATTAGAGAATTTTCTCAAATTTCATTTTGGGTCAGATTTGTACAAAACTGTTAACAGATTCAATTTGGTCCAAATAAATTTGACCCCAAATTGAAAGTGCCCCAATTGCTCTGAAAGCTTTTTAACACTAAGACAGCATTAGTAATGGCATGTGACATGGGCAGGGTTAGCAAAGCTTGAGCACTCCAGATGCTGTGAAACTACAACTCCTAGCATGCACAACTTGCTCAGCTGTTTTTGTAACTCCCAAAGAAGTGAAAGGAGGAATTGTGGGAAGGGTAGAGGGTGGTTACAAGCAGCCTGTTTTAATAATACACTGCACTGTCAGATTTCTTTTTCAATTTAAACTATGGTTCTTTTGGAGGAAGATGCCTTATTCTCCTGCCTTCTGAACTGCAATATAGTGGCCGACATTTTCTGAGATTTGTTATAGTTTGGAAACCAAAGTTTTGAGGAAATTCATAGCGTGTTTGATTTGTTTACAATTTTTTCATGTCTAGATCCGCCAATCAACCTCAGATCTAACATGTCGATTAGTCACATATATTGTTGCAGAAGTTTCCTCTGGTAGACAAGATCTGCGAGGTCTTCACTGTATTGTTACTAGAGATGAGTGAATCTATTTGCCGCTTCATAGATTCATATCGAATCTCACAAAATTTTTCTTCTCCGAAGCGAATCCGGATTTTTTTGGATTTGCTTCATATTATTCGTAATTTTCAATAAAATTTGAGCGCTAATGATACATACGCTAAGTACGAAACGTACGCATTCTTCGTGAAGCGGGAAAATGACGATACGCCCCCGCAAGAGCGGGAAAGTGAAGATACGCCCCCCTCAGAACTGGAAAAAAATTGTCCGGCCCACCAGGATCTAACTATTTGCACGTATAGGGAGTAAAGACACCTCCCTCAGTACTCCACCCTCCTCTGAAACAGTTTAGACCAGCGCTGAACACTGATCAGTACAGCAAGCATGGCTAAAGAGCTGCATCCGAACTGGAACCAGATGGTCTTTGGGAACGAGTTCCCCCGAACCACTGCCCGCTCCAGACAGCAGGGTGTCACACTTTGAACTCAAGACGAGAAACCAAGCTTCAGTGCCCGTATTCTCCTTACCGGCTGCTGAGATTGCGGCGCATCGTGAGGCGGTTCGTCGTGAGGAAGCTGGTGCGGCTTCTGTGGCTGGTGCGGCGGAGTCGACTGGAGCATTCACTTCGCCGCCCAGGAGGAGATCAACAACACCTTCCATAAGGCAGAACCCGATTGTGCCATCATCGGTGATGGCCCACGCGCAGACCCTCTGGGACTACAAGAATGCCGTGGAGGACTGGGTTATCCAGGTCCTGGACCATCCTAGGCCGGGAGATCCTACAATGGAGCGCTGAAAGGGAATTGTCCCGTGGTTTTCGGTCGAGTGAGGCTCTGGCTTCCTGGCAGACGACGAGGACGGCAAGGAGTACTTTGTGGGCCGCAGGTCAGTTAAACAGCCGTACCTGCCCCAGCCTCATCACAGCCTGTACGTGGGGGATCAGGTGGAGTACACCCCCACGGTGTCCCTGAAAGGCCCCTTTGCTACCGGGGGTTACTCTACTTTCTAAACCCCTGGTACCTACATGGGAACCAGAAGTGTGGCTGTATGAAGCACCAGGTCCAGGTCCCGGTCCGCTGCCTTCAGGAGTCACCAGATGGCGTCCTCCGGTTCAGGGGAAAAGGCACAGCCACAGCTGGAGCCTCTGATACCTGGACTGCCACCACCACCACTATCACAGTCCTTTCAGCTGGGTCAGCTGACAACTTCATCATTTTCATTCCAATCCACGGTGATCCACCAATACCAACTACCGTGGAAGATGAAGCCAGCAGCAGCCAGGGGAGCTGGGGCTTCTTCCCTGTATGCAACCTTGCTGCAGCCAGAAGTCCTTACTCCTGCTGTCCTGGCAGGAGTATCCAGAAAAGCGCAAGTGGCTGCAGGGCTCACCAGCGTGACCACCACCCGGACCCGGTCAAGTCTGACTTCCGGAAGAAGAGGGCAGTGGAGTTCCACCACGGCAGCGAGCGTGGCCTACAAGAGGCAGGAGCATCCTCTGATGTCCTTTAGTAGCAGCTCAAGCGAGGAGGACTTCAGGTCCCTCATCTAAGGGAACCAACTACTGGCTGTCTCAAGGACACTTCAAGAGGACCTATGGGAACCACACCATGGACTGCACCTGACGGGTGAGAGCTAGTTGGCACTCTTTTTGTTGAGCTTGTATTGCCCCCGTTTGACTCTCACCCAGATGGACATGGCTGTCAGGACTACCCCCCCCCCATTCTGCAGAAAATTCCCAGTTGTGCCTAAGTGCGCCTATTTTCCTTTTTCCCCCCTTCTCAGGTTATTTGGGAGCCCCCTTTGCAAAAAAGGGTTCTCTATTTGCTGCTATTTTCTATTATCCATGTGGATTACACGTTACCTGTTTGGATTACAAAATTACCTCACGTGGATTACAATTGAATTTTGGAGCGTGTTCCAGTGTTTTATCATGCCAAGGAGCCATGAGGAGAAACTCAAACGTACAGTACAGACCAAGAGTGTGCAAAGCAGTAATCAAAGCAAAAGGTGGCTACTTTGAAGAACCTAGAATATAAGACATAGTTTCAGTTGTTTCATACTTTTTTGTTAAGTATATAATTCCACATGTGTTAATTCATAGTTTTGATGCCTTCAGTGTCAATCTACAATTTTCATAGTCATGAAAATACAGAAAACTCTTTGAATGAGAAGGTGTGTCCAAACTTTTGGTCTGTACTTTATATCTGAGCCTTTTATGCTTGCAAATGTGAAATTGATTGCACTAAAATGTTTGCATAATTATGTCTTTGCTGTATTTTAGCTACATTCTGGTTCAGCAACATTCAAACACTTTAGCCCATTGTGTGTATTCTTTTTCTGGTACTGCAATGTGTCCTAATATGCATTTATTGTACGGTGTTTTTAGTAAATTATGCACTTAGCTGGATAGCTAGCAGTTGAGCACACCTTACTTTTCTACCTCATATGGACTGCCTCTAAAGACTGTACGCCACGGTCTAGCCTCGTGCGTATGACGCAATCGCGAGTTAATAGTACGCTAAGGATTCGTACGCACTTTGTACGCTAATGCTTACATATTACGTACTTTTAACAACGCTGACTTTGTTGTTTGTAAAACAACGATTATTTTTTAACATAAATTCGACCGAATAAATTTGTATTAAGAACGAATCTTGTCATAAATTCGTTGAACATTCGCCAAAGCGAATTTTCAATGATTCACTCATCTCTAATTATTACTGTCATTTAACTTCAACCTTCATACCTCATTTTTCTCACATATCACTATTCTTCCTTACACTGAATATATTAACGATTTCGCATAAACTTTAAAACCATAATGTTTAATTAATTGACATTTCATTGAAGTGGCTGCATTATTAATATATCATTACACAACCGCCAGCTGGCATGCTTTACATTTTATTTTGCAATAATTAGGCATTTTTATTTCCTGATGAAATTTAATTTTGGGCAGCTAGATAGGGTGTGAAGAATAGGCATGTATCGGTGTGTCTGGCATTCAGTCAAAAATGCATTTACTGCTATGAGATCACGGAGAATGATGTCCTGGGCATCCGTTTTTTTTGTGATTATCTATAGGTTTAAGTGTGTGTTATCCAGGAGAGCATTACCTAAAGTGAAGAGATGCTAATGAATTCCATATTCTCCTGGATAGATGGAAAACAACACAAAATTACAATATCTCTGGTACATTTTTCATTCATTGCACTGAGCTGGCCCCAGGCTTGTTTAACAACGCACCAGATGTTTCTTTGAGAAATGTATTTGTCTTTGTGTGATGACAGATGCTCTTTGAAATCTTACTGTATGTAATGATAGAGTTTGCCATTTCAAATCAGGAAATTCAATTTGTTTCCATACAAGCAACGAAAGAGGGTAAAGCCAGGAACAGACCACTATAATAGCTAATGTATACTACAGTGAATAGGAAGGCATTTTACGGTTTACGTCTGTCATGCTGAATCTGGCATACTCCCACATAAGAGTTACAGTTTCATTTGTATTTATTTATTGGCCACTTAGGGCACGTAGTTATAAAGTGCGTAGACTTGCTCTATTGAATTCTTAGAGAGCCATCATTAGAAAATTATATATATTAAATCAGGTTTTAATTATACTTTTTGAATTCCTTCCTGTGCTGAGTTGTACTATTACATCACTTTAAGTACCTTGTTATTGTGAAGCACCCTAATAGTGCGATGCTGTGATGTTCCA
>ONZH01012871.1:0-28995 GCA_900303285.1 Rhinella marina
CTCCACATAATTTTTTTCTCCCTCTTGGGCTCCACAGAAGAGGTCTCACCTCTTGGGCCTCCACAAAATGTTTAAGAGGTCTCACCTCTTGGGCCTCCACATAATTTTTAGAGGTCTCACCTCTTGGGCCTCCACAAAATTTTTAAGAGGTCTCACCTCTTGGGCCTCCACAAAATGTTTTAAGAGGTCTCACTCTTGGGCCTCCACAAAATTTTTAAGGTCAGGTCTCACCTCTTGGGCCTCCACAAAATGTTTAACAGGTCTCACCTCTTGGGCCTCCACAAAATTTTAACACCTCTTGGGCTCCACATAATTTTTTAACAGGTCTCACCTCTTGGGCCTCCACATAATTTTAACAGGTCTCACTCTTGGGCCTCCACAAAATGTTTAAGGTCTCACCTCTTGGGCCTCCACATAATTTTTAACAGGTCTCACCTCTTGGGCCTCCACAAAATGTTTAAGGTCTCACCTCTGGGCCTCCACAAATTTTAAGAGGTCTCACCTCTTGGGCCAAAATTTTAACCTCACTTTGGGCCTCCACAAAATTTTAAGAGGTCTCACCTCTTGGGCCTCCACAAAAATTTTTAACAGGTCTCACCTCTTGGGCCTCCACATAATTTTTAAGAGGTCTCACCTCTTGGGCCTCCACATAAGGTTTTTTAACAGGTCTCACCTCTTGGGCCTCCACAAAATTTTTAAGGTCTCAGGGTCTCACCTCTTGGGCCTCCACAAAATTTTTTCTCAACAAAGGTCTCACCTCTTGGGCCTCCACAAAATTTTTAACAGGTCTCACCTCTTGGGCCTCCACAAAATGTTTAACAGGTCTCACCTCTTGGGCCTCCACATAATTTTTAACACAAGGTCTCACCTCTTGGGCCTCCACATAATTTTTCTTTAACAGGTCTCACCTCTTGGGCCTCCAACAAAATGTTTAAACAGGTCTCACCTCTTGGGCCTCCACAAAATTTTAAAGGTCTCACCTCTTGGGCCTCCACATAAATTTTCACCTACAAGGTCTCACCTCTTGGGCCTCCACAAATGTTTACAGTCTCACCTCTTGGGCCTCCACAAAATTTTAATAGGTCTCACCTCTTGGGCTCCACAAAAATCTTTTGGGCTCCAACAGGTCTCACCTCCTCTTGGGCTCTCCACAAAATTTTCACCTCTTGACAAAATGCTCTGGCCAGCCTCACGGCCTCTTCCTGCCTTTTGCGGTCCTACGCATCCCTCACATCCCCACTCTTTACTGCTAGACATGACATGGGCCAGGTCGGTCACTGACCTCTCAAGCCAACAATTTGGGCATTAAGGCTTCTGCATGTGTTTGAGTTGTTTTTACATTTTAAAGAAGACATGTCTGACCAATCTCACACACTGACAATTAGGGGTGGGGTTATTTGCTTTCCCCTTTGCCTATGCATCTGTGGTTGTCCATAGGCAACGTGATTTTAAGGGGTGCAGAATTTTATCTTCTTTTTTGTCTAGGCTTGGGGTCCATGGCAATGTAGAGGAAAGAAGGTTTCCTTGTATGGTCTCGACTTTACAGAGAGGTTACATTGTCTGTGGAGTGTATTGTTGAGAGGCTGTGATAGTTGGCGTAATAGTGCGACTTGGGCGCGTTATATGCACCCAGACATGCTTCCCCTGCTGTCCCAGTTGCATTCCAGCAGTGTTGGCATCCTTTTCTGAGGTTTCAGGGTGGACTTGGTGACCTCCAAGTGGTCGAATTGAGATTTCCAAGTGGCGAGCATTTTTTTCCCATAGACTTTAATGGGATTCGATATTCGGTCGAATAGTCGAATTTCGCGGTCTATTCGAATCGAATTTCGAACTTTCGAATATTTCACTACTCGCTCATCTCTATGGATTACACGTTACCTGTTTGGATTACAAAATTACCTCACGTGGATTACAATTGAATTTTGAACTGTGTTCCAGTTTTTTATTATGCAGCCACGAGGAGAGACTCAAACGTATATCTGAGCCTTTTATGCTTGCAAATGTGAAATTGCACTAAAATGTTTGCATAATTGTCTTTGCTGTATTTTAGCAATAATGTTTTTACAGGTTCAGCAACGTTCAAGCACTTTAGCCCATTGTGTGTATTCTTTTTCAGGTACAGCAATGTGTCCTATTATGCACTTATTGTACGGTGATTTTTAGTAAATTATGCACTTAGCCGGATAGCTAGCACCTTACTTTTCTACCTCATATGGACTGCTTCTAAAGACTGTACGCCGCGGCCTAGCCTAGTGCGTATAACGCAATCGCGAGTCAATAGTACACTAAATATTCGTATGCACTTTGTACGCTAATGCTTACGTATTGCATACGTTTAACAAAACTGACTGTATGTCCGTAATTTGTGTAGGAATATTCGCAAAACAACGATTATTTTTTAACACAAATTCGACCGAACGACAACGAATCTTGTCAGAAATTCGTCGATTATTCGCCAAAGTGAATTTTGGATGATTCGCTCATTTCTAGTGGTCGCAAATATACACATACAGAACAGACATCTCATGGTATCATGTTATAATAAAAAAAAGGCTGGTCATCCTCTGCCACACATCTCAGGATAATGCAAGGAGAGGCACACTGAATTTCCTACTTTTAACACCACATCATTTTTAGGCCTAAAACTCTGCGCTGATTAATTTATTAATGTAAATGTAAACAGTTAAAGTTTCATTTTTTCTGATGCAGTGCTTTAAAATCCCCTTCATAGACATACTTTATTGAAAAGATAACATAATGGCTACCTGCACCTGCCACTAGAAGGAGTAAGAGAGCTTATTGCATACTACCTTATTATTAAATCTCATTTACACATCTTTCCTTACCTTTTAGCCTGTTTTGGCATAACCCAATATAAATGGTGTAACAAAGGTGATGTGGATTTGTGGATTTGCTATGTCACTTGAACAGATTTGACTTGTGGCTACCACCAAGTGAGTTATCTAAGTACCCCCCATCCCTTTTCACCCTTTAAGCCCTGTGCAGGGATTCAGACTCCTCTTTACAAGAAATATCTGGTTGCTACCTTTTGTAGTAGTCTTGTTCAAGTGATTACTAACATGCAGGGTCAAGAGATACCTGTGCAGAACATCAGGCAAAATCAGGTACAGGGACAGGCTGAGGTCAGGGCAGGCAGGGTTTGTACAGTCTAATAAACAGTCTGAGGTCAGGTTGGGCAGCCTAGGGTCAGTAGTGACAATAAGCAGAGGTCAGGCAGTAAAGGGTCAGATCCAGAAATCAGGCAGAAGGTGGTACAAGGGCAGATGTGTGTGTGTGTGGTATAAACACACCTTTGCAGAAAACTAGAGAACTAGAACCTATTGCGCAAGCACCTTCCCACAGGACAAGGTGCCTTAAATACCCATAGATGGTCAGCCATTGGCTGAGGAAGAATAATAAGCACACAAGCCAATAAGGAGCTTGTCTGTGGTCTACAGGCACAACAAGAAGCAGACCTCAGTAAGCATGGAGGTGGATGGAGCAGTGGTACTCCAGTGTCTGGGCCTACCATGTACGTAGGAAGAGAGCAATATTGGCAAATTTGAGCCGCTGGAGCTTACAGAGTGGGTGAGCAGAGTGCTGCCTGTGCCCACCAGCAGGAGTGGAGCCGTATTGTGTATGGACCACTGCCATAACAAATGATTAATCTGTTGGATGGTGTGAGAAATAGTTAGAAATAGCAATAGTTTTTTTTTTGTTTATTTTCTAAAGCTGCACCATTTATTTCAGGATATCTCAAAACAGGGAGAAGGATGGACACATCTGTATACCGGTAGCTCCGAAACTCCCTCTAGTGGCGACTTCCAGTAGCCAGTTTGCTATGTTGTAAATCTATGGCTATGCAAGAGACTTAGAGCTCTATATCAGAGAATCTGAGCTCGGAACTCTATAAAGATATAAAGATTAATCAACACAAAATTTTGATTTTATCAGGGTAAAAAAGAAGGACAGAAATTTCACTTTAAGTTACAGGCAAAACTGCAAGCTGTATACAAGTGTGAAAGTATATGTTAGGAATATTTCATGACATTGTTGCTGTCGCTGTAGTTACACCAATAAGTAACTTACATCGTGACTATTACCATTAAATTCTACTGTTATTGCATTATTTATTTATTTCCATGGTTTGTTCTCTAACAAATGGCCCATTTCAGTGCACTGATATTCATTCGGCAGTAAGAATTGGTGTTGTTATAATCTGTGTTCAATTGTTTGTAACAACAATAATACATTTCAGGCTAGAAACTAGACTAGGGAGGAACAGCTGCATAAATACCTCTGATCATTAGCAGTAGACTAATGAATGGGTTGGCAGTGTAATGCGTTAGATGAGGGCTCGTGGATGCGCTGCTTTGTGTACAGCTGCTTGAATATTTCGGTAACCCTCTTTGATTGTATGCTGGCAGATTCAAGCCATGATTTTTTTATGTGGATGTTTATGGAGAGATGGTATCTTTGATTAAATAAATAATTTCCGTTTGGCAATCGGCTAATTTCTATTTTGTTTCAGGAAGATGGCAAATTGTAGAGTATTATTTGTTAACCCATTTGATCCTTGAATGTGATTCATGATACTGCATGTCATCATTTTCTACATTATTTATATTGACTGGAAACATTTATTATAAAGATAAATTCTAAATATGTCATTCTTGAAGGCCTTAAAAGTTTCATCTAAAAATTATATAATCCTGAAAATTCTGGAGTAGATGCTTAAAGGGGTTTTCTGGTAATATTGATTTTTAAGCAAGTGTCCGCAGCCTGTCCCCTGAAATAGAAGGGTCCCTGTATGCAGGATTTTTTTTTGTCTGTTCTCCCGAACAGAAGCCTAATGGATCCCTTAATAGTCAACGGGATCTGCTAGTTATGAATCTGGTACTTCCATTATTGTTGTTTTGCTTCTATAATGGGGCAGGAGAACGGAAATAAATAGCACTGATGTAAAAGAGCACTTACAAGTATATAGTAATGGTTGTAATAGTTTGTAATATGATCTGTAAGGTCCATCTGTTCCTGACATTTAACATTTGGTTAGGAAAGAATCTGGATGTGGCTTTTGGTTCTTGAACTTCTGGTTCAAAGGCTGTGTTCTCTGCCTTCCTTTGTACTCATAATGAATATGAACAAGACAATACTCACTGATATCTATCGATGAGCTAATAAATAATCAGATTAGATAATATGATTAAATTCAAAGCAGAGCACACGCTCCATTGTAGTATACAGAACCCCGGTGAATTTGATTATTCACTTATGATGCACTGTAATGAGTTGGAATATAAACAGAGTTTTAGTATTAAGAAAGTTGGCAAGCAAGAGATGGGTTCCTAATGCCAAGACTTGATTTCCAATGTGATTTCAATTAAAAAACATTTCAGGAAAAACTTGTTAATTAAAGGAGATAATGCAATTGATAATAGATGACACATCTCAGGTTAAAACCACGCTTAACATGTCACATTTTTACTGATGCTTGCGACAAGCTGTTTCAATCTCCCATGGCATATCCAGAAGTTATTAGTTTTAAATAAAATAAAAATAATGTACTTAACAGTAGCAGATTATTTATATATATAATCTAAATTCAATGTAAAACTCATAATATAATGCAACACAATGCTGTAATGGGGTATAGGAGCACCCAAGTATCAGCGAGTGGAGTGATGAGGGAGGTGGGTAGTTCACGGGTTTTTGTATTTTAACATGCCCAAACCAGCAGTTAGCACATCACTCTCTCTATTGAAAACACATGCACGCCAAGTCAAACGTGGATATATATGACCAGCCTTAGACTCAATCAGCAACCTAATTTACATGTAGGGTGTCAAATGACTGACACTATGTTTAGTTCTGCTGAGTTAGTCCATGGATAGATTACACAGGGTTGAATGGTCAATGGGCTATACCATTCTACTGTGCAGATAAGTATGTGAGAAGAATTTTAAGTATGTGCATTTTACAAAACTATGATTTCCTATTCTATTCACAAATAAATTAAAAAACAAAGCAAAACCTGGACAACCTGGATTTGGAATTGAAGGACTGGGTGAGCAGGAGATGTCACTACTTACTTCTTTATATGAATGATCTCTATTTATCCTGCATTTTCTAATCATCTCCTTTACAAGAAATACTGTACATTTTGGTGTGAACATTGGTAATACTGGCGCAAATATCACTGTCTGACAAAATAATTTTTTTACGTGTTTCTTTGTTTGTTATAATGTGCATTAAATTGGGCTTTATGACCTTAGTGTCTCTCATTCAGGCTTAGAGCAGAGATCACACATCTCCTGTGCCTGCCTCTCGTACAGATATTGCACAGTGCGGGTTATTCATGCTAAGTTGTCTAAACTATATAGGACGGGTTCGGTGTGTCCTGCTTGTAACACCCCTCCTGGCTGACCTATATTATGGAGTTCTCCTAACTGAGTAGTAAGAACAGGACATCAATTGCTCACCTGTCTCAATTATCCATCTTATGTAAGAGCAAACAGGTAGAGCTGGCTAACAGTATCAGCTGGTTAACTCTATTCAGAGTTTATTGAGTACATGTTGCATACCTTCTGTTTTAGGTTACACCATGCTGACTATCATTAATGACTGGCTATCTTGTGAATTCTGCCAGCTTCCCTCCAAGCTGTTCCATACTTGTTCACTGTGTGGTAGAGGTATTTCTGGAAGAGTGATCAGTTCTGCTGATCTCTCAATCTAACTTATCAGTGTTTGCACTGTGGGGAGTACTTTCATACAGAGCTCGCTAGCATATCATTCTTCTCTAAGCTGGCTATCTGATGAATTGCTAGCTGACTGCTCTACAGGTTTCTACACAGAAGTATGTCACCAGGAGCAGAAAAAGATGGTGTCAAAGAGCAGACTAGTGCTAGCCACATGTGTTGGTGTGTAGCAGCACTGCCTCTGGTGCTCATATGGCGATATCAGTCAGATAACTAGCAATTTTAAGTCTTATAGTTAGCAATTCATCAGTGCTATGTCAGTGTCTTATGCCTTCACTTACGCTTTGTCTGTTGCAGTTCCAGCGCTCCAGCAGCAGGCCCGATTGCTGGTGTCCTGTGTGTCTATGAGGGATATTCTTCACTGAACCTCACCTCATTTTGCAGTACTGCTAGGCTTAAATCATCCTTCGGGTTAGCTAGGTTGTTTCTAATATGCAATCAGCTTCTACTATATGCTATATCTGCTACAGCTGTGCCGTTTGTCTCATTCTCGACCTGTGACTGATCACCATACTGACCCTGTGTTTCCTGCCCTGACTTTTGGACTGTTTCACAGAATTGCACAAGCTCTGCCTGCCCTGACCTCAGACTGTTACTAGCTGCAAATTTTGCCTGATCCCTTGGTGCTTCTCCAACCTCTATGAGTCAGCTGTCAACCACACTGGGATCACTCCATGAGGTTGCAGCCTTCTGCAAAGAAATCCAGATCCCTGTATAGTGGGGTTAAAGGGTAAAAACCCAGGGACTGACAGGATAAATCCCTCATTGATTAGCCCAAATTTGAACCAGTTTCTTGGTGGTTCCACATCCACTGCCCATAGTAATCAGAACCCTCCTCCTCTCAGTGCAGGCACTGATTAGCTAGATAGAGGGTTGAGCCAAGCAGACTTTTCAGCCAGAAATTCCTAACAGCGTGAGTTGGGTTGAGCAGAGCTGACCACTTTGACAGAAATATCACACAGGGAGTAAGTATAGTGCAACTTAGAGGGAAGCTAGCATAATTCACAAGATAGCTAGTCCTTAATAGCAGTGAGCTACCTGAAACCTGAAAAAGAGAGAGAGATCAAACTTAGTAGCCAGCACCATCAGTTTGCTCTCATGCAAAACAGATACTGTAACTGAGACAGCTGAACAATCAATATCCTATTTCTATAACTCAACTAGGTGAGCACCAAAAGTAGGTCAAGCCCATCGAGGAGGGGTGTTACCAGCAGCACACTGAACCTGTCCTATATAGTTTAGACAAAGGAATAATGCATATTGTGCAGAACCTATGACATAGGTTTAGTGGACTGATCTCTGCTCTAAACCTGATTGAGAAACATTTAAGGCATAATCCCTAATTTTAGTGAGACTTTTTTGTTTTGTCATGCAGTTACTGTATTGATACTTTTACAAAACAAAGACTGTTACATTGTTGATGAGTGAGAAGCATTACCAAAACTGAAAATATTCGCACAAAAAACTTCAATCACAAATAACCCGTTACCATGCACCCGAAAGTCACCTTGGGCACATCTAGTGAACACGTTCCCTCTCAAGAGACAGCTCCGGAATATTGTTTTCAATTTCGTAATGATTCACCTTTGAACGTCCGTAAATAACACCATAAACAGTTTGAGAAAGAATTGTGCAACAATCTTTCATTATCTTTTATTTTAGTTTGATCTTGCTCATAGAAACTCCAAATCTTTCTTTCGTAGCATCTGCCTCACACACTGCCTATTATTATTTCAGTGTCTGTCTTTACCTTTTTTTTATTTTAAATCCTATTCTCTTATATTTTCCTCAACATTCTCTGGCTCATTTACAGTAAATCAGATTTTTCCCTAAGCTACTGCACTGCCCCTTATTGATCAAAACATTAACAAAAAAAAATAGGCTGGCTAAAAATGGACTTTGTTCGTTCCTATAAATAATACCAATATTTTTCTTTGCATTAGCAATTATTCTGCCTCAACTAACCTGGGCGTTGTTAAAAGGGTTTTTCAACATTCTGATATCGATTACCTACCGTATCCTCAGGACCCCTGCTGTGGCCTCTTTCTAGGCTGTGGTGCTCACTGTAGAGTACTACTGTAGAGTACTCAAACAGCTGAGGATATGTCATTATCTATCTATCTATCTATCTATCTATCTATCTATCTATCTATCTATCTATCTATCTAACCTGATGCTTTCTTTTGGTTATATAGTTATACGTTCTTGGTTTTAATATACAGCATAACAAGTTGACAAAGTGAACTAGATAACTATTCATCAGCACTTGGCAGAGTATATTTTCAATGTTTGTTCTGCTTCTACAGAGATTTTATCAATCCCTACCAGCATTTTAAACAGATGGTTAATTGTTTAAAACGGCAGATAGCTATTCTCCAAAATGTGCATACTTCTGGTAACATATGGGCTCTGTAAATCGCATCTTACATCTATTTCAATAGAAGGACAGGGTTTGTAAGCTTAGAACTGCTCCTACAGATGATTTTTATATGAGCAGTCTAATACAAAAATACACTATGTATAACCTAAGCATAAATAGACAGCAGAATATTACAATTAGGGATGAGTGAATTTCTTCAAAATTTGATTCGGCTGATTCGCCGAATTTTAAAAAAAAAAATCACTTTGTGACGAATTACTTTGCCACGAAGCTCATTTTTTGTAAGTAGTGGGTGCAATGACAGGGAGCTGCGTCTGAGTGTAAAAACAGTGTAAAATAAACATTAAAACATACATTAAATCAAACTTACCTCCTCCATTTGCTCGCAACGGGCCGGCCGCCGTCATCTTGCTTGAAGATCTGGAGCGAAATCTTGCGCGGCGCGAGATTACGTCATTGCGCCGGCCGGCGTGGTGACGTCATACGTCACTATGCGCGGGATTTCGGCCGGGATCTTCAATCAAGATGGCGGCTGGCGGCCCGTCGCGAGCAAATGGATGAGGTAAGTATGGATTTTTTTGCTTTTTACACTATTTCAGGATAAATCAATTCGCCGACACAAGGAAACACGGTTCTAGGCGAATCAAATTTATCCTGAAATTCGGATCGAATTCCACTTCGTGGGATTCGATTCGCTCATCTCTAATTACAATGTATTAGATATCTAATGTATGTTAATATAAATACTTGATGACTGTGATAACTTTGTTTAAGCAAATAAAAGGTTAGAGCTGGTTTCTTTTTCAGTCAACCTATGTCATTCACATCACTGTATTTTTGGTTCGTATCCGTTCCACATTTTTTGCAGATAGGATGTGGACCCATTCGTTTCAGTGGGTCCGCAAAAAATACAGACAGCACACTTAGTGCTACGTATCCGCATCCATTTCAAAGCCGCTCAAAAAAGATAGAACATGCCCTAGTCTTGCAGACAAGGATAGACATTGTTACAATCGATCCGCAAAAAAAAAACTATCCTATACAAATGTCACATGGAAATCAGCTGCATTTTTTTGCTAATCTTTGTTTTGCGGACTGCAAAATACATACAGGTGTGTGAATGTACTCTAAGGGTTCATGCACACGACCATTGGATCTTTTGCACTCTGTAAATTGTGTATCTGCAAAACATGCATACTGGTCGTGGGCATTCTGTATTTTGCAGCTGGCCCCCTAATAGAACTGTTCTCCCGAAATTGTTCAGGTAAGTATAGGTCCTGTTTTAGGTGCAAAAATTCTCCATGCAGCTGGATTCTTAGATGGAAGTTTCTGCTTTATTATGAAATTCCAGAAAATACATCAGAGTTTTCTGCATCATTTCTGCAACATTTTGGAGCCACACCACTTTTCAAAGTGATCTATGTTTAAGGGCTCATTAAGACTGTAAGTGTTTTGGCGTCAGCAAATTTCCGCATTTTGAGGACCGCACAGGGCCAGCACAAGAATAGGAAATTATATTATTTGCGGGACCGTGGAACGGAACTACGCATGCGGGCAGCACATGGTGTGCTGTCCGCATCTTTTGTGGTCCCATTGAAATGAATGGGTATGCGCCTGTTCAGCAAAATTGCGGGAACAGATGTGGACCCATACAGACGGCCGTCTGAATGAGCTCTAAGGCTGAAAAGGGAGATTAGACCTGGATTACGGCACATTTATTACTTGCGACACGTGAAAATGTCGCAAAAAAGCCATATCCTACGCCAGGCAGCCCCCTGGTGTATTTTTCATGATTAAGTCATAAAACACAGTGCAGTTGCACCAAATACATGAAAACTGTGCACTATTTCATATATTTAGTGCAACCACACTATGGGAGAGTGACATGAAACTCATCTCAAATGCTAAATATTCTCCATTATTTTTATTTTTCCATGTCAATATCAACATTAAAAAAAAATCCTGCAGTTTTTGCACTGGCCACTAGGCCTAATAATAGGCACCAGTTGTTGGTCTGTACTGCAGTTATCTGCTTATCATTACAGGCTGGATTGGAATGACACATATCTCCTACATACACAGATAACACAGGATCCACCTTTCACAATAGTTGATTATAAGCCCCCCTGTGAATAGGTCACGCCTGTTAGAGCATGCCCGGAAAACTCTCTTATAGAGGTTACTAATTGATCTGTGCCAAAAATCTGTCTAAAAAGTGGAGCAAAATGCACAAATTGGGGTAATTTGGTGAATCTAGAGTTTCTACACTTTTTTCAAACATGCCCCAAAATAGGTGTAATGGTGAAAGAGTGCGCACAATAGGGTAGTACGTTCCAATGAATATAGGATTACAGAGGCTCACCTTATCAGGTTGTGCTAGTATAGGCACAACCCTATTGTAGACTTGTAATCAATGTTGTGGTCCAGTTGCTGGATATGCTGCCACAGGAATGTGATTCTAACGGAGAGAAGCCCGGCCCTCACAGAATCGTTCAGGTAAGTATAGATCCTGTTTTAGGCGCAAAAATTCTCCATGCAGCTGGATTCTTAGATGGAAGTTTCTTCTTTATTATGAAATTCCAGAAAATACATCTAAGAATCCAGCTACATGGAGAATTTTTGCACCTAAAACAGGACCTATAGTTACCTGAATAGTTGGTATAGAGGCAGGGTCTATCCTTGTCCCAGATTTTCATCCAGCCTGAGCCACTGTGATAAATGAGATCCTCTCCTGTCCAATGTGTCTATGGCTCATGGGGCTGCTGTAAAGCAATTCTCTAAATTCTGTTAAGAACAGCTCAGGCAAGATGGCTGCCCTCATAATTAATCATGTTCAGGAACTAGAGTAAATAAATCTGAAATAATAAAACATAAAAATAGATTTGACAAAAAAACAATAGGTCTTGCTATCTGGTTTTAACTGGCTGAAAAAAATGGTGCCACATTTCCTATACACTTGGATGTCACTATTACGTGGGCTCTTCGTGGCAGTGACATTTACACTCTATACAGTATGGCTATTTGTACACTGTACGCATAACCCAGAAAAAAATGGAAAGGAAAGGCAGAAATGTTTGCTATATTTCAAACTTGTGTTACATTGGATCCCTTTTGTCTTTTCCTGCTAATTAGCTTTCTAAAAGGTTAACTGGAGGTGTACACCTTATCCTGTGATAGCACACATATAATCTTATTAGAATCTTGCCAAATCATACATTATTTATATTATGCAGCGTTAGCTGCACCTACAGTATTCGGATAGCAAATTATTACGGATGTCATCAGACAGGGCTAAGTGTACCGTTAATTTCCATTTTCTCAACTTTGCAAGTGCATGACTTCACTTTATATTCCTTATATTCTTACAATGGTCAAATTCAGATACGGTATTTGAATTTACAAAGTTGAAACAATCTTGATCCTCTTTTTCTTAAAGCCCACTTTACTCTATAGCATAAATTACCCATTATGGATGTTGACATGTCTATGAGCCTGTATTGAGATATTCTATGGGCTTTCATTGTCTGCAGCAGTACCATCAGGTTTTCATTATCTGTAGCAGGACAAACTACCTTAATTTTAAGCAAGGCAAAAATTTATTGGCACAGGTACTACTGCCTCCCTGTGTCTCCCACAACCTTACAGTATGGCGTTTCATGCTGCATTCTCTCATTTATCAAAGGACATTAGTCACCATGATGTCCTACTTTTCTAATTTAAGGGTATGTTAAATAAAAGGCCTTCGTGCTGTACAAATTCATAAATGTGAATCCACTGTACAGTATTCATTCCTTCCCCTCTCACCATTGACTGATTATTTTTTCAGTGCTTTATTTTAGTGCACAACAGCATATCAAAGGTGCTAATGGCTTTTGTGCTCCTGAATAAAATCCGGTGGTGTCTTGGACCATTCTTGCCTCCAAATAAGCACACCTCATCCTCATGTGGTGCACACAATACTTAATTGTATTCACTTGGGTCTTGAGTCTGTCAGCTCTTTTGACAATGGTAAACTGTTACCAGCATTAGGTAGGGCCTGTTGAGAGTGGCAGCTTTTATTATTAGGCATGCTGAGAATTAGGACATATATTATAATAATTCTGTCCTCTCCATTGCCCAGGGGAAGCTTCACTTAGAAGTGCATTCTGCATTGAGCTGCCTTACAGCGCTTCCCATCTGGTATGAGTGACAGCTGTAGTGGCCCCCTGGTTATATGCTACAACTGTCACTGTGAAACAGTTAAGCAGAGCGCACTTCACAGTGAAGCTCCACCCTTGCAACTTCGGAGAATTTAGCAGAACTAAACTTACTATTCACACTACTCCTGATGAGAAAAGCTCCACAAAAGGAATGTTTGTACTGTTCTCCCCAGCCCCTACCTAGCGCTGGCAGCAGTTTTGCATAAGCTGTCTGCCGGGGTCATGTGCACATCTGCAGTTAATGACTGGTCTTAGAGGCAGGTGATATCTCCCAAAGCAGCACATGACCCAGAAGTGACATGCCACTTGGGGCACATTACCAGTAATTGTCTACAGCAGCACACATGACTCCATCCATGTTTTAAGTATACATATAGTGACAGAAGCACGGTGAAGACAGCTTATGCTAAACTGATGCCAGCACTAGGTAGGGGCTAAGTGAGCAGTAAAACATTACTTTTGTGGAGCTTTTATAAACAGGAGTAGGAAATGATCGTTAGGACACCGCTCCATCTAAACAGAGCACCCACAATTGCATGCAATCTTTGTCCCAGATTTACTAATGTACCTGTGCCAAAAATCTGTCTAAAAAGTGGAGGGAAATTGGTGTAATTTAGAGCACATAGTGTTTCTACACTTTTCCAAACATGCCTGAAATGGGGTGGAAATTAGCAAAAAGTAAGCAGGTCATCACAGGAAAGGGTGGGCCTAAGATACACCATTTTGAGCCACAATTTTGGTAAAATTCTGGGGTAAACATCTGTCACATAGTAAGCCAAGTTAGTCAACCAATAGTTGGTATAGAGTCAGGGACTATTCTTGTCCCAGATTTATCATCCAGCCTGAGTCACTGTGATAAATCTGGTGCAGGTCTAGACGGTCTGTCCAAGCTCACACCATCTTTAGCATTTGTAAGTCTGGGTAAGTCCTGGCCTATATACAACATACTAATAAGGTCCAGTGGATTATTTCTAAATCATCCTATAAGAAATAGACCTTAGCAACAAGTGGTAGGCTCCAAAGTCCACTCCAAATGATGTTGTCTTCTGCTGGATCATTGGGGCTCTTTACTGTGTCAGGACAAATGGCTATCATGGGATGCCCAGATATTCCAGTGGGCCACTCTGACCCCGCTCTAATCAAATAAAGAGAATTTTCATATATTTTTCACATTCACAATGAATTAGCATGCACTGGTTGAGCACATTTGTTTGATAATTGCATTCAAATCACATATTTGTCACAAGTTTATTAGGTTCCTTCAAGCAGCTTGTTTTGCAGTTTTATTAACACCGAAGAAAGCGTCGACATGGAGCCCTTTTCTGCGCAGAGTCAACAGCTACTTGTGTGAGATGCAAATCAGGGGTATAAAGTCGGCTCTCTAAAGATGTGTTTACTCTCGTTTGATCCTAGGAAAATGTTTGTGTCAAGTCTCAGAAGTGAGACGTGTGAAGAGAATATTCATGAAACATGTAGAATATGTTTGTGTTAGTAAAGAGGTGCATTTGCTTTGACAAGACTTACTCATTAAACTGCCAAAACAAAGTGCACACAATTGTAGTGAAAAAAATCTCATTTGACTTGATCCATATCTGTAAATGGCTGGATATGACGTGCAATTTACTGCAATCAAAGCTTTCACAACATTCATGAAGCATTGTTCTGAACTCTGGAAAGATTGACATTGCCTTTCTAACCAAGAATCACACGATCAGCTATTGATGCTGTATGCATGTAAGAAAGTTGGCCACCCTTGTTCCTCCTACAAAGAAAACTGCAATACCATTTACAGAAGTTGAACTACTGAACTGTAATTCGACTGTTGCTAGAGCCTGCCAGCGCTGCAATTATGCATACTATTCTATTTCCCAGCACTTAAGCGTGCCATGTACAGTGGTGCTTGACAGTTGGTGAACCTTTCAGAGTTTTCTATATTTCTGCATAAATCTGATCTAAAACTATGTTACAGTTTCGCAAAAGTCCGAAAAGTATATGAAGACAACCAAATCAAATATTTGAACATTTATTTATTGAGGAAAATGATCCAATACCACATGTCTGTGAGTGGAAAAAGTATGTTCACAAGGTCACAAAGGAATCCAAGGTAACCTCTTTCTAATTAGCTAATGTTAGTGTTCAATGTTGCAAGAAGAAGGCCACAGCTCTCTCCAAAAAAACATTGCTGCTTGTCTAGGGTTTGCTAAAGACCACCTCGACAAGCCAGAGCTTGGAAGAATTTTTTGTGGACAGATGAGACCTTTCAGTTTAAATGAGAAGCACCATGTTTGGAGAAAAGATAAAAAAACTCATCTCATCTATGCAACGTGTGGTTAGTGCTGAACGAATTAAAGTATCCAAAGTGGAATTCGATAAGAATTTCAGGAAAAATTCAATTTGCTGTGAAGCTGAATTTCCTCACGCTTTGTGGTAACGAATCAATTTTCCCTGAAATGGCAGGAAAAAATACATACTCACCTCATCCATTTGTGCACAAAGAGGCTTCCGTGGCCATCTTGATTGAAGATACCACACAAAAACTAGCACACAGTGACGTATGACATCACCACGCAGGCCAGATTTCTCATGTGGTCTTCAATCAAGATAGCCACGGCGGCCTCTACACGATCAAATGGATAAGGTGAGCATTTTTACATTTATGGTATTAACCCCTGAAATCCCTCAATGTTAATCTCAGATGCTGCAATCAGATGAGGTGTTCAATGACAGTGGGTGGTGCGATCGCCAATCCCTGTCATTGTACCTGCTACATACAAAGAAATGCACAAATTACTTTGTCACTAAGCAAATATCTTTGTGAAATTCAGCAAAGCAGCCAAATCGAACTTTTCATAACTTCGCTCATCTATAGCGGTGGTGGTAGTATCATCGCTGGGGTCTGTTTAGCTGCATCTGGCCAAGACGGCTTCCCATCATTGATAGAACAATGAATTCTGAATTATACCAACAAATTCAATAAAGTTAAAGTTTTAGAATGGCCAGGTTAAAGTCCCAACTAGGGATGAGCGAACTTTTGAAAAGTTCGGTTTGCTTCGCTTCGGCGAACTTTCGTGAAGTTCAGATTCGTACGAACCGAACCTAAAACGAACCTTGCTATAACGGCTGAATAATTGCTGCTACAATAATGGGAGTCTGATAGGGTATAGTTTCGTTTACTTGCAGTTGCTATTACAATGAAAAAGTGGAAAAAATCCAAGTGACTTCAACAACGGCGACGCTAAATATACGCATATTTGAGAATTTACACTAATGCGTACGCTAATGCGAACATTCCCGCACAAATAACGAACACAGTCTAGCGTTGTCAAAGGTACGCTACTTAACTGAATATGTACGCATTAGCGTATGCATACACTGCGTCTGCTAACATTCCTACTCAAGTAACGAACATACAGTCTAGCGTTGTCAAAAGTATGCTACTTAACTGAATATGTACGCATTAGCGTACTCATACACTGCGTCTGCGAACATTCCTACTCAAGTAACGAACATACAGTCTAGCGTTGTCAAAGGTACGCTACTTAACTGAATATGTACGCATTAGCGTACGCATACACTGCGTCTGCGAACATTCCTACTCAAGTAACGAACATACAGTCTAGCGTTGTTAAAAGTACGCTACTTAACGGAATCGCTAATGCGTACGCATTTTATGAATTCAAACGCATTAGCGTACGCATTAGCGTACATTCTCAAATATGCGTATATTTTGCGTCGCCGTTATTTTAACCAGATTCGTTACGAACTTTCTCAAAATTCGGTTCGGTGACGAACCGAACTTTTGGGAAAGTTCGTAACGAATCTGGTTCGTTACGGTTCGGTTCGCTCATCCCTAGTCCCAACCTAAACTGAAAAGAAATGTGAAAGGCCCTGAAGCAAGCAGTTCATGGGAGGAAACCCACCAACATAACAGAGTTGAAGTTGTTTTGTGTAGTAGAATGGGTTAAACTTTCTCCAAGCTGATGACCATGACTAATCTGCAATTAGGGGAAAGGTTTACATATTTTTGTCACTCACAAACATGTGATATTGGATCATTTTCCTCAATAAATAAATGTCTAATATTTTTCACTCATTTGTTATTTGATTTGGTTATCTTTATCTACTTTTAGGACTTGCGTGAAAATCAGGTGTAGTTTTAGGTCAAATTTATGCAGATACATAGAAAATTCTGAAGTGTTCACAAGCTTCCAAGCATCACTATAGCTTCCACCCATGGTGATATGCTATGTTGTGTTGATATGTGATTTACTGCGTACTATGCCTGTAAACCGCTGTGAGATGCCAGTGAGGAAATGGTAAATGTAAGTGTACTACTGTCAGTTAGACACCCTGTAAGTATTGAAACTATGGCAGGAATAGTGTACTGGTACTCTGAAGGTGTCGTAGAGTTATATTCCTTGAGTAGGATGGGATGGACATTTTAAATACTGCATATCTATCTATCTATCTATCTATCTATCTATCTATCTATCTATCTATCTATCTATCCGGCTGGCCCTAATGACATCACATACAAACACATCACTGAAGTTCAAGCTCAGAACCTTTTAGGACTCACGCACACTGCAAAAATGTGTTCATAAATAAAGATGGTGGCACATGGACTTGCATTATGGACCTGTAGGCACTCCACAATATAATGATTCTGTGAGGCACCATGTTTTCCTCAAGAGACCAATGCTTCTAGGAAAGAATAACAATAGTATTACATAGAAAATGCTGAGGTTTTTTTAGTAACAATTGCTGCTCTTTTTATTATATTGCATTTTCTGAGAAAGTGGACAACCTCTTTAACCCCTTTACGATCCTAGAATTTTCTTTTTTTTTCTCTTTCAGCTCGAGGCTACCATAACAAATGAACGGCTTCCCCATCATCAGCCCAGGGGTGCCATTTGGGCCCTGGGACAGCAGTGTTTCCAGGGAAAAGCCTCATCTGAGGGGTTAAATGTCTGTGATCGGCATTATCGGCGATCACAGACATTAGCAGAAACTCAGCAGCTATGGTGTCAGCAAAGCTTCGAAACGAGCGCAATGTTTATAGACCTGACTTTGGTAATGAAGCATAGTACATGGTAAATCACATATCACATAACATGACATATAACATTGGTGCTGGCCCTGCATTGTTCACTTTTTGCAAAAGTGGTGCGCAGGGCATCAAGCACCAAAAAAGTTGCCAGAAAACTGTCATAGCAGAATGATAAATGCCGTCTAATGCAATGCAATATTAGAATCACTATTCATTTTCAGCACCCTTGTCCCCAAATACTGTCAACTCAAATAAAAGTCACACATAAATAATGCATGCCAAATAGCAAACATTACAGATTATTTTTTTCAACAAAAATTGGAAATATTGAGTCACCGGCAGCTGAACTTCTCTGCTTATCTCCTGACATAACTGAAATGAGCAGAACGAGATGTATACAAGGGTACAGTAATTTTAAATCTGGAACATATAAGAACACAAGTGGTAAAAGTTCATTCATCAATGTTAGATTAGGATCCAGAGAAGTAAATTATAAACTTCAGGACCTGATATGACTTTTATAGACTTTTTGAAAAACTGCTAGATGGAAAAATATAAAATAAAAAGACAATTTTCCACCAGTCATGTGGCTGGGATTAATTCAAAATTAAGTGTAGACTGGCTCAAAGTTTTCTGGGAAAAGTGTCCTACACTGTTCTTTTTTATGAAATGTGGAAATGATGGCATTAAAAAGAACTAAATTCTCCAGGAATGTAAACCCTCAGTGAGTTGTATTTTAACCCTTAACTTAAGAGAATGTGTCACCAGAAAAAAAACACCAAAAATTCTAAAATTCTAAAAAAAACAACAACAACTTATGACACATTCCTTTTAATTATTGGAGACACATACATGTATGGAATGAATGGCTGTAAAATGCATTTCACAATATAGCCACCAATATAAAAAGATCAGACACATGTTTTTCCGATTCTCCTATAATTAACATACAGTGCCTTGCGAAAGTATTCGGCCCCCTGGAACTTTTTAACCTTTTGCCACATTTCAGGCTTCAAACAAAAAGATATAACATTTTAAATTTTTGGTGAAGAATCAACAACAAGTGGGTCACAATTGTGAAGTGGAACGAAATTTATTGGATCATTTAAACTTTTTTTGTAATAATAAAACTGAAAAGTGGGGCGTGCAAAATTATTCTGCCCCCTTGCATTAATACTTTGTTGTGCCACCTTTTGCTGCCATTACAGCTGCAAGTCGCTTGGGGTATGTCTCTATCAGTTTTACACATCTAGAGACTGAAAATTCTTGCCCATTCTTCCTTGCAAAACAGCTCAAGCTCTTTGAGGTTGGATGGAGAGCGTTTGTGAACAGCAGTTTTCAGCTCTTTCCACATATTCTCAATTGGATTCAGGTCTGCACTTTGACTTGGCCATTCTAAGACCTGGATATGTTTATTTTTGAATCATTCCATTGTAGATTTTGCTTTATGTTTGGGATCATTGTCTTGTTGGAAGATAAATCTCCGTCCTAGTCTCAGGTCTTTTGCAGACTCCAACAGGTTTTCATCCAGAATGGTCCTGTATTTGGCTCCATCCATCTTTCCATCAATTTTAACCATCATCCCTGTCCCTGCTGATGAAAACAGGCCCAAACTATGATTTCGATTTTGGTTTCATCTGACCAGAGCACCTTCTTCCACATGTTTGGTGTGTCTTCCAGGTGGCTTGTGGCAAACTGTAAACAAGACTTTTTATGATTATCTTTGAGAAATGGCTTTCTTCTTGCCACTCTTCCATAAAGGCCAGATTTGTGAAGTGTTCGACTGATTGTTGTCCTATGGACAGACTCTCCCACCTCAGCTGTAGATCTCTGCAGTTCATCCAGAGTGATCATGGGCCTCTTGGCTGCATCTCTGATCAGTCTTCTCCTTGTTTGAGATGAAAGTTTAGAGGGACCGTCGGGTCTTGGTAGATTTGCAGTGGTCTGATTCTCCTTCCATTTCAATATGATTGCTTGCACAGTGCTCCTTGGGATGTTTAAAGCTTGGGAAATCTTTTGGTATCCAAATCCGGCTTTAAACTTCTCCACAACAGTATCACGGACCTGTCTGGTGTGTTCCTTGGTCTTCATGATGCTCTCTGTGCTTTAAACAGAACCCTGAAACTATCACAGAGCAGGTGCATTTATACGGAGACTTGATTACACACAGGTGGATTCTATTTATCTTCATCAGTCATTTAGGACAACATTGGATCATTCAGAGATCCTCAATGAACTTCTGGAGTGAGTTTTCTGAACTAAAAGTAAAATAATTTTGCACACCCCACTTTTCAGTTTTATTATTACAAAAAAAGTTTAAATGATCCAATAAATTTCGTTCCACTTCACAATTGTGACCCACTTGTTGTTGATTCTTCACCAAAAATTTAAAATGTTATATCTTTTTGTTTGAAGCCTGAAATGTGGCAAAAGGTTGAAAAGTTCCAGGGGGCCGAATACTTTCGCAGGGCACTGTAATTGCAAAAATATTTTATTAGGATAGGGAATAATATAAAAAAAAGTTGCAAAATGCCAGCACAGTAGATATATAATGCATGATGCAGCAATCATTAATCTTATACATAACACAATTTTAAGTTCTTCATGTTAAAGTTTATTACATCTGTATATATTGTATACTGTAATCCAATAATTTTGACACCATAAATACACTAAACATCTGTCTTCATATCTTAGGTAGGATTGGCCTTTATTTAATTATTGATTATGGTCTTAAACGGCATTTTAACTAAACTTCTCCTGGGTTTTCTAATCGCTATTATTATAATTGTTATATTACATTTTGTTTTAGTGAGGTTGATATATTTCTAATGATCTGAAATATACAGTAGTTTGGACGCATAATGTGGAACACAGTGTGAATGGAGCCAATCCCCAGCTCTATATACAGATTCTGACACCCTGGCATCCCATGCTCACCACTGCCCTGCTAATCCTAGTGGGCTTGGGCGCTGCACAACTTTCACAGCCCCCCTCTCCTCCCATCCAGTGGTCCAGGTTTGCATTCTGCTCCTCCCTATCCGGTGGCGGTCCTGGCTTCTGATGATACCAAATCCTGCTGCCTGGATCCTGTTGCAGGTCTCCTGGCCTGTTCCTTAGGACACCTGGTCTCATAAAGGGTGAACGTACATGTCCAATTCCTTCCCTAGTTTATTACTGGCAGTCTGTGGTTACTTCAGGCAACTTCTCCAGTGGGAGGGTGCCTAAGCTTAAGTTCCTTGTCTCTACATACCTGAGAAGGTGTGAATTTCTGCTTGACTACCTGTGTACCATACTCCTGTCTGACAACAATCCCTGACCTAGCCACCTGTTCTGTCCTTAACCTGTTACTAGAGATGAGTGAGTAGTGAAATATTCGAAAGTTCGAAATTCGATTCGAATAGACCGCGAAATTCGACTATTCGACCGAATATCGAATCCCATTAAAGTCTATGGGGAAAAAATGCTCGCCACTTGGAAATCTCAATTCGACCACTTGGAGGTCACCAAGTCCACCCTGAAACCTCAGAAAAGGATGCCAACACTGCTGGAATGCAACTGGGACAGCAGGGGAAGCATGTCTGGGTGCATATAACGCGCCCAAGTCGCACTATTACGCCACTATCACAGCCTCTCAACAATACACTCCAAAGACAATCTAACCTCTCTGTAAAGTGAGACCATACAAGGAAACCTTCTTTCCTCAACATTGCCATGGACCCCAGCCAAACTAGACAAAAAAAAGATAAATTCTGCACCCCTTAAAATCACGTTGCCTATGACAACCACAGATGGCATAGGCAAGGGGGAAATCAAATAGACCCCACCCCTAATTGTCATTGTGTGTGTGTGTGAGATGTGGTCAGACATGTCTTCTTTAAAATGTAAAAACAACTCAAACACATGCAGAAGCCTTAAAATGCCCAAATTCATGCCTAGCAGGTAAAGCAGTGGGGAGTAGGAGCGTAGACGCAAAGGAGAAAGGGTGGGCTGGCAAGCATGGAAAATTTTGTGGAGGCCCAAGAGGTGAGACCTCTTAAAAATTTGTGAGAGGCCCAAAGGTGAGACCTCTTAAAATTTTGGAGGCCCAAGAGTGAGACCTGTTAAAATTTTGTGGAGGCCCAAGAGGTGAGACTGTTAAACATTTGTGGAGGCCCAAGAGGTGAGACCTGTTTATAAACATTTTGTGGAGGCCCAAGAGGTGAGACCTCTTAAAAATTATGTGGAGGCCCCAAGAGGTGAGACCTCTTAAACATTTTGTGCAGGCCCAAGAGGTGAGACCTCTTAAAAATTATGTGGAGGCCAAGAGGTGAGACCTCTTAAACATTTTGTGCAGGCCCAAGAGTGAGACCTCTTAAAAATTATGTGGGGGAGGCCCAAGAGGTGAGACCTGGTTAAAAATTATGTGGAGGCCCAAGAGGTGAGACCTGTTAAAAATTATGTGGAGGCCCAAGAGGTGAGACCTGTTAAACATTTTGTGGAGGCCCAAGAGGTGAGACCTGTTAAAACATTTTGTGGAGGCCCAAGGTGAGACCTGTTAAACATTTGTGGAGCCAAGAGGTGAGACCTCTTAAAAATTATGTGGAGGCCCAAGAGGTGACACCTCTTAACATTTTTGGAGGCCCAAGAGGTGAGCCATAAATAATATAATTTTTCTATTTACGGAGCAATTCTACGGCGGTTAAAGGAGGAGGAGGAGGTGGAGGAGGAAATGGCACTTCATACAGATGGCACTTCACTTTTGGCTGCTTTCCACTGTTGGAGAAGCAAAGTCCGGGTCAATCCACTTGCTGTTCATTTTGATTAGCGTCAGCCTGTCGGCACTGTCGGTTGACAGGCGGCTGCGCTTATCGGTTATAATGCCCCCGGCTGCGCTGAACACCCTTTCTGATAGCACGCTGGCGGCAGGGCAGGCAAGCACCTCCAAGGCGTACAGGGACAGTTCCAGCCACGTGTCCAACTTGGAGACCCAGTAAGTGTAGGACGCCGAGGGATCGGGGAGGACAGGGTTACGGTCTGCCAGGTACTCCCGCAACATCCGCCAATACTTGTCCCTCCTGCTGATAGCGGGCCACGCAGTGATGGAAGTTGCACGAGGGGGTGCCATGAACGTGTCCCACACCTTGGAGAGTGTTCCCCTGGTGGCTGTGGGCCTGATAGATGTTGTGGGACTCTGGGAGACCCTCTCCTCGCTGCCGCCAGCGATGGTGGGTGGGAAAATCTCCATCATGTTCTGCACGAGTTCCCTCTGGTATTCCAGCAATCGATTTGTCCTCTCCTCTACCGGAATAAAAGAGGAGACGTTATCTTTATACCGGGGGTCCAGGAGTGCGAAAACCCAGTACAGTTTGTTCTCCACTATCCGGACAACACGTGTGTCCCGGGAAAAGCAGCCCAGCATGAAGTCAGCCATGTGTGCCAGACTCTGAATAGGCATGACGTCACTGCCCCCACCAGAAGGATCACTTGCCATTTCCTCCTCTTCCTCTTCCGCCTCCTCTCCGCCCCATCCGCGCTGAACCAATGGGACGCACACAGCCTGACTGCTACCCTCGCCGCCAGCATCCTCCTCCTCTTCCACAGCCACCTCCACGTCGTCCTCCTCCTCCTCATCCTCATCCTCCTGCAACTGCCACCGTGAAGCAGACAAAAGTGTGGTCTGACTGTGTAGCTCCGTTGCGTCTCCTCCTACCCCCGTCTCCTCTGCATGCAATGCGTTCTCCCTTATTGCGATGAGGGATTCTTTAAGGACGCATAGGAGCGGGATGGTTACGCTCACTATAGCGTCCTCGCTGCTGACCTTCTTGGTGGACTCCTCAAAGATACGCAGTACATCGCATATGTCTGCCATCCATGGCCACTCGTGGTTGGCAAACTGAGGGAGCTGAGTTGGAGGCACGCGTGGATTCATAATCTGGTACTCCATCAATGCTCTCTGCTGCTCACACACCCTGGCCAACATGGAATAGGTGGAATTCCAGCGAGTCGGCAGGTCGCACAACAGCCGATGTTCAGGCAAATGGAGGCGTTGCTGGAGTTTTTTAAGCTAGCAGCAGCTACAGTTGACTTCCGAAAGTGAGCGCACAAGCGCCGCACTTTCACCAGTAGCTCTGCCAGGTTGGGGTAAGTCTTTAGAAATTTTTGGACTACCAGATTAAAAACGTGGGCCAGGCATGGTACGTGATTGAGTTCGGCAAGCTCCAGAGCCGCCACCAGGTTACGGCCGTTATCGCACACGACCATGCCTGGTCCTAGCTGCAGCGGCGACAGCCACATCTCCGTCTGCTGCAATATGGCGTCCCTCACCTCTGGGGCGCTGTGCTTCCTGTCGCCCAAGCTGATGAGCTTAAGCACCGCCTGCTGACGTCTCCCTGCGCCAGTGCTGCAACGCTTCCAGCTAGCGGCTGAGGGCGATGTTAAGGCATAGGAGGAGGAGGAGGAAGAGGAGGGGGGTGTATTAGAACCCATGCTGGCAATCTTGGGCGGGGGGTGGTAGGTAGGCCGTCTCTGTTTGCGACCCCGTCCCCGCTTCCACAACATTCACCCAGTGTGCCGTCAAAGAAATGTATCGTCCCTGGCCGCAAGCGCTTGTCCACGAGTCGGTGGTCAAGTGGACCTTTGCGCTGACTGCATACCTCAGGGCCCGCCTGATGTTACGCGACACGTGCTGGTGCAGGGCGGGGACGGCACTCCGGGAAAAGTAGTGGCGGCTGGGGACGGAATAGCGAGGTGCGGCAGCCGCCATCAGGTCGCGGAAGGCCTGCGTCTCCACAAGCCTAAACGGCAACATCTCCAGGGCCAGCAGTTTGGAAATGTGGCAGTTTAAGGCTTGGGCTTGGGGGTGATTCGAGGCGTACTTCCGCCTGCGGTCGAACGCCTGCGAGATGGACAGTTGTTGGGACGAGGAGTGTGAAGGTGCAGGCGAAGAGGCGGGGGAAGGGGCGGGGGAAGGGGAGGCTGAAGGAGAAGGCCCCAAAGTAGCCGAGGCAGAGGCAGATGTGGAGGTGTCCTGGCTGGAGGTCTGGACCGCAGTGGCAGCACACAACAAAGGGGAAGAGGCAGTGGCAGCAAGACCGGGCGCAGGTTGTATTGCGTTTGCTCTCTCCCACTCAGCCCAGTGCTTGAATTCCAAGTGACGCCGCATGCCTGAGGTGGTCATATTGCTCTTCTCAGAGCCCCTACTCAGTTTTGAGTGGCAGAGTGTGCAAACCGCGCTCAGTTTGTCATCCGCACAAACATTAAAATATCTCCACACCACAGAAGTACGAGGCCTCGATGGGGGAGCTTCGCGCGACTGCCCGCTGCCGGGAACAGCTTCGGCCCTGCTGGCTGTGGCCTCACTTCTCTGTCTGGACTGTCCTCTGCCTGTGGACATCCCTCTGCCTGTGGACATCCCTCTGCCTCTTGCTGCCTTTTTCGGTGCTGCGCAGACCACCACCTCTCCACTGCTTTCCTCGCTGGACATCACCCCTGGCCAAGTGGGGTCGGTCATTTCGTCATCCACCACCTCCTCTTCCACTTCCTCACTCTGCTCCTCCTCCTGCCCACTGGACATTCCAACAGCCTCCCTTGATGGCAACTGCGTCTCATCATCATCATCGCTCATGATAACAGATGCTGGCTCAGGGTCCACATCAGCAGGAGATGGCGAAAACTCAAGTGTTTGGGCATCACTACAAACAAATTCCTCTGCTAGCTCCTGGGATTCTTCCGGCACATCTGAAAAAGGACCGAAAAGAGCTCCTGGGAGGGGTCAATGGTGGGATGACTCTGTTGGCCAGGTGTGGAGGAAGGAGGGTCAGAGTGAGACTGTGTGGATGACTGGCTGGTGGACAACTGTGTGGAAGCGCTATCAGCTATCCATTGCACCACCTGTTCAACCTGCTCAGGCCTCAACAGCGGTGTAACCCGCCCCCTGCTAAACTGTCCCATAAAGGCAGGGATTCTGGATGAGCGGGATCCTGGCTTACCCTCACCAGCACGCATTGTATCCCCACTGGCTTCAACAAGGCCCCCAACAGCATTTCCGCGCCCCCGTCCTCGTCCACGTCCTATTCCGCTAGCCCCCCGCCGCATTTTATTTTTTTTTGGTTACAATATTTTGCCTTCACAGCCGTGAAATTAGTTTGCAAGAGAACACACAGTACAGTTGCCAATTATAAGGCCTATATATTGGATATTTCAAGGTACACAGCCGTGTACTAAGTGATCAGACGGTGTGTATGAACACCAGGTTTGAGAAATTACTTTGCAAGAGAACGCACAGTACAGTTGCCAATTGAAAGGCCTATATATTGTATATTTCAAGGTACACAGCCGTGTACTAAGTGATCAGACGGTGTGTATGAACACCAGGTTTGAGAAATTACTTTGCAAGAGAACGCACAGTACAGTTGCCAATTATAAGGCCTATATATTGTATATTTCAAGGTACACCGCCGTGTACTAAGTGATCAGACGGTGTGTATGAACACCAGGTATGAGAAATTACTTTGCAAGAGAACGCACCAGTACAGTTGCCAATTATAAGGCCTATATTTGTATATTTCAAGGTACACAGCCGTGTACTAAGTGATCAGACGGTGTGTATGAACACCAGGTTTGAGAAATTACTTTGCAAGAGAACGCACAGTACAGTTGCCAATTATAAGGCCTATATATTGTATATTTCAAGGTACACAGCCGTGTACTAAGTGATCAGACGGTGTGTATGAACACCAGGTTTGAGAAATTACTTTGCAAGAGAACGCACAGTACAGTTGCCAATTGAAAGGCCTATATATTGTATATTTCAAGGTACACAGCCGTGTACTAAGTGATCAGACGGTGTGTATGAACACCAGGTTTGAGAAATTACTTTGCAAGAGAACGCCACAGTACAGTTGCCAATTATAAGGCCTATATATTGTATATTTCAAGGTACACAGCCGTGTACTAAGTGATCAGACGGTGTGTATGAACACCAGGTATGAGAAATTGCTTTGCAAGAGAACGCACAGTACAGTTGCCAATTATAAGGCCTATATATTGTATATTTCAAGGTACACAGCCGTGTACTAAGTGATCAGACGGTGTGTATGAACACCAGGTTTGAGAAATTACTTTGCAAGAGAACGCCACAGTACAGTTGCCAATTATAAGGCCTATATATTGTATATTTCAAGGTACACAGCCGTGTACTAAGTGATCAGACGGTGTGTATGAACACCAGGTATGAGAAATTACTTTGCAAGAGAACGCACAGTACAGTTGCCAATTATAAGCCTATATATTGTATATTTCAAGGTACACAGCCGTGTACTAAGTATCAGACAGTGTGTATGAACACCAGGTATGAGAAATTACTTTGCAAGAGAACGCACAGTACAGTTGGCAATTATAAGGCCTATATATTGTATATTTCAAGGTACACAGCCGTGTACTAAGTGATCAGACGGTGTGTATGAACACCAGGTATGAGAAATTACTTTGCAAGAGAACGCACAGTACAGTTGCCAATTATAAGGCCTATATATTGTATATTTCAAGGTACACAGCCGTGTACTAAGTGATTCAGACGGTGTGTATGAACACCAGGTTTGAGAAATTACTTTGCAAGAGAACGCACAGTACAGTTGCCAATTGAAAGGCCTATATATTTGTATATTTCAAGGTACACAGCCGTGTACTAAGTGATCAGACGGTGTGTATGAACACCAGGTTTGAGAAATTACTTTGCAAGAGAACGCACAGTACAGTTGCCAATTGAAAGGCCTATATATTGTATATTTCAAGGTACACAGCCGTGTACTAAGTGATCAGACGGATGTGTATGAACACCAGGTATGAGAAATTACTTTGGCAAGAGAACGCACAGTACAGTTGCCAATTATAAGGCCTATATATTGTATATTTCAAGGTACACAGCCGTGTACTAAGTGATCAGACGGTGTGTATGAACACCAGGTATGAGAAATTACTTTGCAAGAGCACGCACAGTACAGTTGCCAATTATAAGGCCTATATATTGTATATTTCAAGGTACACAGCCGTGTACTAAGTGATCAGACGGTGTGTATGAACACCAGGTTTGAGAAATTACTTTGCAAGAGAACGCACAGTACAGTTGCCAATTGAAAGGCCTATATATTTATATTTCAAGGTACACAGCAGTAGTGCCAAATATAGTTTGGTATGTAGCAGAGCACCTAATACACCACTAATGCCTCTCTCTGTCCCTACTCCAGCAGCTATCCCTGAATACGGCAGCCGTTCTCTGTAAAGTGTATCTTGTAGTAAAGCTAGCACTGTACTGCACTATAGTAGCCCTGATAAGGGCTTTTAATCACGCTCCTGCCTGTCCAACAGCTAAAACCTGTCTCTCCCTTCTCCAGCCTCTGTCCCTGACTAAGTTCACGCAGCATATGCGAACGAGCAGGAAGAGCTGAGTTTTTTAATATTCGAGGTCACATGGTTTTTCCAGTCAATGCATGTAGACGCCGTTTTCGCGCTGCCAGCGTGCTCAGCGTGCCTGTCATACCCCCCCTGCATGGTGATTGGTGGAAAAAGAGCGCCAGGGAAGGTGGGAGGGGAAACGAATTCTAAGTGCGCCATCGCCGTATACTCGAA
>ONZH01012872.1:0-20392 GCA_900303285.1 Rhinella marina
GCAGACTTCATGTTAGGCTGCCTATCCCGTGACCCCGCGTTAGAAGCATTTTTCAAACACCGATTACTGGGTGTTCACTCTCCTGGACCCACGGTACAAGCAGAACCTTTCCACTCTCATCCCTGCAGAGGAAAGGAGTATGAGAGTGAATAGATATCAACAGGCCCTGGTGCACAAGCTGAAACAATCCTTCCATCGACCCGCTAGCGTCAGAGGCATGGTTCTGTGGACCAAGTAGCGGGGAGAGGAGCCGAGCAGGCAAGCTTGTCCAGCACTGGCAGGGGAACGCTCTCCAAGGCCTTTGCCAGTTTTATGTCACCCCAGCAAGACACTGTCACCTGTCCCCAGTCTAGGCAGAGTTAGGGGGGAGCTGTACAGAAAGATGGTGGGAGTACCTAGCTGACCATACCAACGTCCATAGCGATCACTCTGCTCCATACAACTACTGGGTTTCAAAGCTGGACACGTGGCCTGAACTGGCGCTGTACGCCTTGGAGGTGCAGGCCTGCCCTGCCGCTAGCGTTCTGTCAGAGCGTGTATTCAGTGCAGCTGTTGGCGTCATCACCGATAAGCGTACACGCCTGTTAACTGACAGCGCTGACAGGCTGATGCTTATTAAAATGAACAAAGCGTGGATTTCACCGGAATTCAAATCTCCTCCAGGGGAAAGCAGCTAAAGATTAACATTACTTATGTATTCGATTCCTCTTCTCTACTCCTCCTACTCCTCCTCCATGTCGTCTTTGCCTAACGCTGACCAAAAAAAAAGCCATTTTTTAGAGGTCCAACTGGCACTCTTTTACCACATTTTTTCAGGAGGGCCCCCTACAGGCCCTCTCTTCAAACAATTTTTCCAGAGGTCCACCTACAGGCCCTCTCTCCAAACAATTTTTCCGGAGGTCCACCTACAGGCCCTCTCTCCAAACAATTTTTACGGAGGTCCACCTACAGGCCCTCTCTCCAAACAATTTTTACGGAGGTCCACCTACAGGCCCTCTCTCCAAACAATTTTTCCGGAGGTCCACCTACAGGCCCTCTCTCCAAACAATTTACGTCTTTTTCCTATCTTTCTCTCTCTCCAAACTATTTTTCCGGATAGCTGCCATATACGGTAATAAACTGAGAAGAATAAAGAGAACACATGCCACACTTGATCAAGCTCATAATTTACGACTGTACCGGTTGATGCTAAATTTTTAAGTTGGGGTCCTGCGTCGTCATTCACTGAATTTCACTGATCTCCTCAACGTCTCCTCAAAGAACCAAAAGACCATTGTGGAGAGAGCAGCACAGCTCGCCATCAAAGTGACGAACCCCAACGCCAGACTGCGCAGCGAAAAGAACGAATAAATATCTCTGTGGTTATTTGTGCTAAATAAAAGTTAAATAAACACAAAAAAAAATTGATCTGTTCCTGTGCCTGATCCACCCAAGTTGAATCTGTCCCATCATGAGAAAGTCCCCCAAGGAGTCCCCACTGTAACTTGCTTCCCATACAACTACCTCACCCCCCGATACCTGTGTCTCGCCATTGTCCACCACCTCCTCAGACAACACTGGTAAATCCCCACTGTCAGCACACGGAGACTGCAAATGGTCTTGCGAATTGGGGCAGAGAATGTTCTGGGGTAGAACATCAGAGAAGGGGTGACTATGGGGTTCCAGGGAGTACGTGACCACATGCAATCTCCATCTAAAAAGTCATACTGAGGCTCACCACCATGCTTTACACTGCAATCTTATTACTGAGGCTCACCACCATGCTTTACACTGCAATCTTATTGAAAGACAGACAATCAGGGGTTCACCGCCAGGTTGTCAGGCAGCATTTTAAGTGGGTCACCATTACCGTGTCCCTGAAAATTGGCGGTGATGGACCTTCGTTGCACCTAGTTGGGTGCTTCCCTAACATGTGATGGGCATGTGCCTCGCTTTTCTTGGTCTGGGTGAGCACAATTGCCATGAGGGTAACCACCAGGCTGTTGCCTGAGAATTTGGGGTAATGGTGGGATTAGGCAGCCTCAGAGGCATCCATGCATGCTGCCCCTGCTGTTTCCTGTCCATTTCCGTGGTGTTTCCATCATTTTCTGAGGTTTCCAGGTTTTCACCCAGCCTTCCCTAGGCAGAGCCTTGGTCCCCTGCAAAAAATGCTCGAGTCTCCCATTGACTTCAATGGGGTTCGTTATTCGAAACGAGCACCCGAGCATCGGGAAAAGTTCGACTCGAATAACGAGCACCCAAGCATTTTAGTGCTCGCTCATCTCTAGACCCTATATTATTCTGTTGAGGGTCAATATAGGCTGTCTTATCTCTAAATTCAACAAGATCTCTCACAAATTGTCTATGTTTACGGTCAACCAGCATATATTTATATCTACCAATATTTGTTTCTAGTTCTGATTCCTGTTTGCTAAATTTCGTATGGTCTTTAAAAGTCAATGCACTTTGTGTTAATTTTTCAATATGTTTCTCAGAAAAATGAATCTTTTGTTGCTCCTCTTCTACCAATAATTTCATAAATTGCATAGAATTTTCAGTGGCTATGGCTTCCCATTTATTAATAAATTCTGGAGTGGCACCTAGTAGCTCACACTTAGGCTACATTCACACGTCCGATTAAAACATCCGCAATCTATCCGCATCCGTTCCGCAATTGCGGACGGTTTTAGCGGATATTTTGCGGATCCATTCATTTCAATGGGTCCTGATAATCTGTGGACATTGCACCGTATGTTGTCCGCATCCGTTAATCTGTTCCGTTCTGTTTTGCGGATCAGCAAACAGAAATCCTCCTGCCCTACTTTTCTCCCGAATTGCGGTCCCTAGCACAATGAAAGTCTATGGATCCGCAAAAACTGCGGAAGACATGCGGAAAGGCATCCACATGTCATCCGTATTTGCGGATTCCGTTCCAGGAGGGGTGAAAAAAAAAGATGTTATTCATCCTTCCGTTTTTTGCGGATCCGCAAAAAACGGATGACATATGGATACATCCTTTCCGTTTTTTACGGAAAAATGGAACGGATGTCCTGGAAAAACTGAGCTTTTTGCGGAACAACGGATCCGCAAAAAAACTGACCGTTTTCCAGGATGTGCACACATACGGACGTGTGAATGTATCCTAAGGCAAGTGTGAGGGAGAGTAATTATTTCCTTTCTTGTCCAGCCCAGCCTCATCAGCTCTGTCATCATTCTAAAAACAATGCTACACAAGACAACACAATATGTGACAGAAAGGAAACACAAACACTACGAGTGAACATATGTTTCAGGTTAAAGAGTTGTTTTCTGTTGGTTAATATAAAAAAATTTAATTTAATTAAATTCATTGTCACTAATACATTATGTAGACACTATCAAAATATTCTTTGGAAATGACATACAAAGCCAACCATCACCTGTCCCCTCCATACATCTCTAACATAATCTCTCAATACATCCCCACATGCATTCTCCAATACTCCCAACACCTGAATAGCTGTTTTTCCTCTTTTTTACCCTCCAATTAAGGTCTCCAAGATTTCTCATGTGAATCCTCCATAGTCTGGAACTTGCTCTCACAACACATCAAACTCTCTCCAACCCTTCGAAAAATTCTAAAGCAACCTGAAAATGCACCTGTTTAAGAACGCTTACAATCTTCAATAATCCTGTTGACATCATACTGCCTACCCTTACCTACTGTCTCCTTCCCTTGTAGATTGTAAGACCTTATAGGTAAGGTCCTCTCTGCCTATGGACCTCAGTATGCGTGTGTATGCGTGTGTATCTGCTAGTTTTTACTATTTATTCATTATATGTGTTCAAAATTAGATTGTAAGCTTTAGCAAGCAGGGCCCTCACTCCTAGTGTATTAGTTGCATATTAGGGTGCCTTCACAATACTGTAAGTGTTTTGTAATCTGCAAATTGTGGATCTGCAAAACATGGATATTGGCCGTGAGCGTTCCACACATGGCCGACACTGTATAGAAAATGCCTATCCTTGCCCATGATCTCGGACAAGAATAGGACATGCTCTATATTTTTTGCAGGGCCACAGAATGGAACAACGGATGTGGACAGCACACAGAGTGTTGTCCGCATCTTTTGCGGCCCCATTAAAATGAATGGGTCTGCACCTGTTCCACAAAATTGCGGAACGGATGCAGACCCAGAATTACGGTCGTGTGAATGCACCCTTACCCTGTAATTTTGAGATACCTTTTAATTTGTACATGAACCCCCTGAATTGTAAAGTGCTATGGAATATGGTAGAGCTATGTAAATAAACAATATTGTTATTAAAATGTTCTGTACAGACTTTAAGTTAACACCTTTAGGACCTAGGACGAGAATGCTTGTCCTAATCTGGCGCTACTTAACGCCCTAGGACGAGCATTCTCGTCCTAGGTTTAAAGGTGCAACTGCTGCCCGCTGCCGCAATCTTCAGCAGGGGCCCGGCTAATACTGACAGCCGGGCCTCTGCTGCATCCGCCAGCATCGGTAATAACACCGATGCCGGCGGATTAACCCCTTATATGCCGCGGTCACGCTGACCTCGGCATACAGAGGCATTGCAGCAACGTGTTCAAGCCATCGGGTCCTCGTGAGGCGGTGGGGGGGGCGCTGACAGTTCAATGTGAGAGACGCTGACAGTTGAATACAGCACAATACAGATGTATTGTGCTGTATTCAATCAGGGATCAGACCCTGAAATGTTAAAGTTCCATAGTGGGACATAAGTAAAATTGTAAAAAAAAAAGTGAAATAAAAGTTTTTTAACAAAAAAATAATAAAATAATAATAATAAAGTTTCAATAAAAGAAGCCCCTTCCCCATAAAGACACATATAAAAAATAGAAAAAAAAAAAACAATATACATATTAGGTATCACCACATTCGTAAAAACCTGCTCTATTAAAATATCACATGATCCACCCCCCCAGTCAACACCGTAAAAAATAAAAAAATAAAAGCTGTCTAAAAAAAGCCATTTTTTGTCACATTTCATCACAAAAAATGTAATACCAAGCGATCAAAAAAGCGAATGCCCCTAAAAATAGTACCAATCTAACCGTCACCTTATCCCACAAAAAATGAGCCCCTACCTGAGACAATCGCCCAAAAAATAAAAAAATACAGCTCTCTGACTATGGAGACACTAAAACATGATTTTTTTTGTTTTAAAAATGATATTATTGTGTACAACTTAAATAAATAAAAATAAGTATACATGTTAGGTATCGCCACGTCCGTAACAACCTGCTCTACAAAAATATTGCATTATCTCTCCCCTCAGGCTAACACTGTAAAAAATAAAAAATAAAAACTGTCTAAAAAAAGCCATTTTTTGTCACATTTCATCATAAAAAATGTAATACCAAGCGATCAAAAAAGCGTATGCTCCCAAAAATAGCACCAATCTAACCGTCATCTCATCCCGCAAAAAAATGAGCCCCTACCTGAGAAAATCTCCCAAAAAATAAAAACATTACAGCTCTCTGACTATGGAGACACTAAAACATGATTTTTTTTTGTTTTAAAAATGATATTATTGTGTAAAACTTAACCACTTCAAGACCAGGCCTAATTTTGCAAATCTGACATGTGTCACTTCATGTGGTAATAACTTTGGAACGCTTTTACTTATCCAAGCCATTCAGAGATTGTTTTCTCATGACACATTGTACTTCATGTTAATGGTAAATTTGAGTCAATATGTTTTACCTTTATTTATAAAAAAATCAAAATTTACTGAAAATTTTGAAAAAAATCACAATTTTTTTAAATATGAATTTCTCTGCTTTTAAGTTGCATAGGGATATCTAATAAAATTGTTATTAATGAACATTCACCATTTGTCCACTTTATGTTGGCATAATTTTGGAAATGTAATTTTATTTTTTTAGGACGTTAGAAGGCTTCAAATTTTAGATGTAATTTTTAAGATTTTCATGAAAATTTCCAATAGTTAATTTTAAAGGACCTTTGCAGTTCTAAAGTGACTTTGAGGGGCTTAAATAATAGAAACCTCCCATAAATGAACATATTTTAGAAACTACAGCCCCCAATGTAATCCAAACTGATTTTACAAAGTTTGTTAACCCTTTAGATTTCCCACAAGAATTAAAACAGAAGGAAGGTGAAATTTAAAATATATATATATTTTTTCGCAGATTTTCAATTTTTAATTCATTTTTCCCATAAGATAGCAAGGGTAAACTGCAAATCAAACCTTAATATTTATTTCCCTGATTCTGAAGTTTGCAAAAACACCCAATATGTAGTTGTAAACTGCTCTGTGATCGACAGTAATGAGAGTGAGATAGTACAAGCATTTGTGATGGCTTTGACAGCTTGTCAGAGTGATCAAAAGCCTGGAGACCAGGAAAAAAGGTCTCAGGTTAAAGCTCCATGTTCTTGGTTGTCAGGAGGCAGCTGAGTCATGGAGCTTCTATGTACAGGTGCTGCACACAGGGGGCAAAGCTCAAGGACGTTTATAGTCAATGGGCAGACAATCAATGATGATAATAATAATAATAATAATAATAATATAATGTTGGTTTTGGTAAAAATTAAAAACATTACATTGCATTTTCTAGCTGCATGTGTCATGCAAATATTTACTACATAATTAAGATTTATGACTAACAGACAAGGTGCAATGAAGGTACAGGCATGTAAAAAGCTGAGATATGATAGATCAGATGATAAATGTCAAGGAAAACAATAAATGCAATATGTGTTACCTAAATATTGGCACATGATGGTTTCCTTAGCTATGTCCTCAGTCCTCAGAATAAACATGGCAGAAACAGAAAAATATTTAAAATAAATGGTATTGTATATCTAGTATTGAAATGCCATAGGTCCAGTGTATATTGAACTGAAGAGAGAACATTTTTATCTCCTATTTCTTAGAAGTTTCTGCTATTTTGGAAAATTTCCAAATGTTGGAATGTACCAATTATATTGGTAGTTTGGGGAGCGTGGAAAGCCTCATGTGGATGCCTTTTGGGTTATGCAAAAAATAAAATAAAAAATAGGATGGTTTCATGGAAATGTAATAGGGGTGCATATTTAATTATGGTTTCCTGGTACTTTAGGTCAATCCCGTGACCCGTATGGTATTTATGCCTAATATATTTTCCCAAAATTGCAACTGTATTATACTCCTTACAAAGTGAAATACATGTGCAGATGCAAAATAACTATAACTGCAGTAGAGAAACACAAGGATGAAGGAGCACTCTGAAGAAGCTGAAATATATACAAATGTTGAATATGGTAATAACTTCAATTCATATAACTTCTATACAATGAGGATTTCTATTAAGTCTTACCATTATATATTACCAAACATTTTGTTGAAAGGGGTTGTCCCACAAAAACTATTTTACATTTTTCAAACCAGTACCCAGCTATGAATACCTTTGTAATTGCATGTAATTAAACATTTAGTATAACTAGTGAGTTATTCAACAAAATGTGTAAAGACTGTAGGTAGGGACAGACAAGGACAGTGAGCCCTCAGGCTAGTAGCCAGCCTGTTTTCCCTACCTACTTGCAGTACAAGATAGACCGCAGCTAGTCGAGCCTACATTATATAAGTGCTGAGATGGACTACGAACAAAGACAGACAAACACAATACAAAGTATTATGTAATTAGGTCAAAACCAGTGGGGCTACACAGTACCAAACAAGAGACAAAGAGTGGATAGAAGACAAGCTAAGATCTGAACTAGGCGGACTACGCAGTACCAAACTAGAGACAGAGAGTAGTTAGAAGACAAGCTGGGGTCAGAAGCTCAAGTAAACTAAATAAGCACAGGAGTAAGAAGCAGGAACACAGCTAGTGAGTCAAAAAGTATCACTGGCACTGGTGTATGGCCAGGAGGGGATTTAAATAGAGTAAAGAGTCCCTGGATCAGAACCTGATAGGTCCATGACTCAGCGCTCCATAGTCAGAAGTATACAGTAATGGAGCAGTTGAGTGGACCACAAAATACATACGGCCGTGTGCATGACCTCTAACTGTGGCGAATGTGTGCAGGTCTGCGTGCTATAGCTGAAATATATGCCAACGAGGGAATTGGTATATATTTCAGGTATAATCGACTAATTTCTTGGCATAAATTATAATAAATGTGCCGGTCTGGCTATGACCAGCCCCACACAGCCCAATCCACATCCTGCTCCTCCAACGTTTTGGAAAGTGACATAATACCCCCAAAAAGTCACACATTTCTGTGTAAGCTGGACGTGCTCTAAACTTTGCAATTTTTTAACGCCAGTTTTCTGGCATACAGACTTGATACATATCTCCCTTTGTTTCCACTGGATGCATCTTTCTTGACTTCGAATGCATGTAACTGGGTCAATCGTGCTTTTTTAAGCAAACAAGAAAAAAATAAACCCAATATCTCACCATGTTGTGTCATAATCATAAGATTTATCTGACGCACTAAACATCTGAAGATATTATGTCAGAGTCCTTGGCTCTTTCAAAATACCTGAGATATCTACAGCAATATAACTGATATGAAATCTATTTTTCAAGATATGCAGGAGGAGACAAACTTAATTGCAAACTTTTAAAGCACAAGATCTTCTTCAGGAGTGATTACAAATCAATGAGAGAAGAGATCATTTAATGAGGATATATAGATGGATGCAACTAGAAAAGGATGGGCCCTATAGCAAATTTTTGAACAGTTACCCCCAACCCCATTAACTTCTCTGCAATAACCTCAAGAACACTCACCCACTCAGTAGCTATCCCTCCTTAGTGCACCACACAGTAGCATACCCCTTTCATACCTTCACACAGTAGTGCTCTGCCTTAATGCCCCTTATAATAGTGAAGAAGCCCCTGTGGTATACATAAAATAAAATAAAAAAGAGTAAAACACACCTCTCTCCACTAACCCCAGCAGGTGTGATGTAGTGACATCATCATGTCAGCTGAGTAGGTGAGCATAAAGGTCGAGGACAGGCCAGGGAATAATTCTCAGCACTTGGCCCGTGGGACTGCATTACGTTGAGGGAATGAGGCCTGGGCCATAATGGATGACAGACACCATTACGACCTGGGCCTCGCCTGGGCACAGACACAGTTATCATTAATACTATGTGTGTACTGGCAGGCAAGGCCAGACAGGGACCATACTGTAGAAAATGTGCAATGCCCCCCTAAATATGTAAACCACACTATCAATATAAGAATAAAAATAAAGGGGGTTATATATATAATATAAAAATTTATATAGGGAGCAGCACAGCCACAAAAAAAAAAAAGCAAAAAAACAAACCAGAACCGGGTGCAAGCCGACAGGAGACCGAATCCAAGTCCTCAGCAAGTCACAGACAAACACAGGGAAACACAGGGAAGGCAGCACTCCAAAAAATAATGAAGTTTTATTCACCCAATGTCAGCAACGTTTCAGCTGCTCAATGGCTACATTGAGCAGCTGAAACGTTGCTGACATTGGGTGAATAAAACTTCATTATTTTTTGGAGTGCTGCCTTCCCTGTGTTCCTCTCTCTCTCTCTCTCTCTCTATATATATATATATATATATATATATTAAAAAAATTATATATATATATATATATATATATATATATATATATATAGTACAGACCAAAAGTTTGGACACACCTCATTCAAAGAGAATTGTAGATTCACACTGAAGGCATCAAAACTATGAATTAACACATGTGGAATTATATACTTAACAAAAAAGTGTGAAACAACTGAAAATATGTCTTATATTCTAGGTTCTTCATACAGCTGTGTGGAACCATTCTGTGTGTCACAGTTCAGCTGTCCAGTCACCAAAAACCACAATCCGTATTTTCTGTCCAGGTGACCCATACTGTACGTCGCGTAATTAAAAACGGTCTTTTGCTCTCACTGATACAGCTACATTAGAAAAATCTGAGTGCGACATTTTTCCGGGGTGCAGTGAAAATAGCCACAGTCAGCAGGGGCTGAGTTTGCTCTCTGATATATTCTGCATGTCACGTTAAAAAAAAACAAAACCAAAAAAAAAACTTTGTTTTTTGTTGTTTTATCTCAGTGATACAAATCCATTTCATACACCTGTGTGGAACCATTCTGTGTGTCACAGTTCAGCTGTCCAGTCACCACAAACCACCATCCGTATTTTCTGTCCAGGTGACCCATACTGTACGTCACGTAATTAAAAAAGGTCTTTTGCTCTCACTGAAACAGCTACATTAGAAAAATCTGAGTGCGACATTTTTCTGGGTTACACTTAAGCAGACCAAGTCTGCCTAATCTAAAAGTTTCAGTGTAATTGCTTCATACTGCACGGTACGTAATAAAATACGTAATTTTGCTCTAACTTATCCACCTATATATTAACTTGTTCAGATTGAACAAGATTGTGGGTTTCAGTACAGCAGGCCCATTTTTTTTTTGGTATATATAATACACTTATATACAGAAAATGTTGAACCCCAGGGCTAAGGGTCGAGGATGAGGGCTTGGGCGTGGTCATTCAATTACTGCAGGGGGCAGAGGCCGTGGTCCTGGGCAGGGTGAGACAGTACCTGCTGATGAGGGAGCTGGGGAAAGCCGCAGAATTACACTCCCTAGCTTCAGGTCTCAACTTACAGGGACACGTGGTAGAGGACTGTTGAAACCACAACAGTGCGAACAGCTGATCTCGTGGATTGCGGACAATGCTTCAAGTAATTTGTCTACCAGTCAGTCTTCCACGCAGTCCACCCACGTTACCCAAGGGAGCACTCCTCTGGCTCCTCCACCTAAACCTCCTTCCCCCCAGTCTGCCCCCTCCCAGGAAAATTTGGAATGCGATCCGGCATACTCTGAGGAACTGTTTTCTGGACCCTTCCCAGAGTCACAAACCACTTCTCAGGTTGCTGCTGACCTCTTTCCCGATGCCCAAGTTTTCCAACTGTCGCAGTCTGAGGGTGATGACATTGTTGACTTAGTGGAAGAAGTGTGTAAAGAGGTGTTGGGTGATAAGGAGACACGGTTGTCAGACAGTGGTGAAGTTGTGTCAGGGCAGGAAGTCCGAGGGGGGAGCAGACTGAGGAATCGGAGGATGACGAGGTGACTGACCCAAGCTGGGTTGATAAGCCGAGTGAAGACAGTGCTTCTGAGGCGGAGGCGAGTGCTGCACCAAAACAGGTTGGAAGAGGCAGTGGTGTGGCCAGAGGGAGAAGCAGGGCCAGAGCTGGTGCATCAGCAGCAACTGTTTCACGTAGTGAAGCTCCCGTGGCGAGGCCTAACCACCACCAGCATGCGCAGGCATATGAGTGCTAAACACCCCACTCAATGGAACCAAGGCCGTTCACCTCCTGTGGGTCACACCACTGCTCCTTCCCCTGTGTCACTCGCTGCCTCTGCTAGTCAACCCCCTGCCCAGGACCCCGGAACGAGCGCCTCCCGCCGGAAAACCACACCTTCGCCCCCACGATCCTCCACATCGTCCACGAATGAGTCCCTGCGCAGTGTTCAGCTGTCTTTACAGCAGACGCTGGAGAACAAGAGGAAATACAGTTCCACCCACCCACATGCCCAAGCCCTCAACGTCCACATCTCCAAATTGCTGAGCCTGGAGATGCTGCCCTATAGGCTGGTAGAGACCGAGGCCTTTAGCAATCTCATGGCGGTGGCTGCCCCTCGGTATTCGGTCCCCAGCCGCCACTATTTTTCCCAATGTGCTGTCCCAGCCCTACACCAGCACGTGTCACAGAACATCATCCGTGCCCTGACCAACGCTGTTTCTGAGAAGGTCCACCTAACCACGGACACGTGGACAAGTGCTCCTGGGCAGGGACACTATATATCACTGACGGCACATTGGGTTAACTTGGTGGAGGCTGGGACCGAGTCTGACCCTGGGGCCGCTCATGTACTGCCCACACCGAGGATTGCGGGGCCTACCTCGGTCACAGTCTCTCAGATGTATTATGCCTCCTCCTCTTACCCTTCCTCCTCCTCCTCCGAATTACCATCTGTGGGCACGGCGTCTTCAGTCGGTAGCTCTAGGCGCAGTAGCAGTGCCGTGGCTAAGCGCCAGCAGGCGGTGCTCAAACTGCTGAGCTTAGGTGACAAAATGAACACCGCCCAAGAACTATTACTGGGCATCATGGCGCAGACCGATCTGTGGCTGGCACCGCTGAACCTCAAGCCAGGCATGGTTGTGTGTGACAACGGGCATAACCTGGTGCCGGCTCTGCAACTCAGCAGACTGACACATGTGCCATGCCTGGCCCATGTGTTCAATCTCATAGTTCAGCGGTTCCTCAAGACATACCCCAATCTGTCTGATTTGCTCACCAAGGTGCGCCGCATCTGTGCGCATTTCCGCAAGTCGACCATAGATGCTGCCACTCTCAGGGCAGCGCAGCGCCGCCTACAACTGCCCGCTCACTGACTGTTGTGCGACGTGCCAACAAGATGGAATTCGACATTAAACATGTTATCCAGAGTTTACCAGCAGCGCAGAGCGATTGTAGACTGCCAGATGTCAACTTCCACCAGAACTGGTAGTCAGGTCAGTCAGATTCCTCAAGTCTACAATTAGTAGTGGACATTGATGTCTGATATCTGCCAGATGTTGACCAACTTTGAGGAGTCAACGCAGATGGTCAGCGGCGATGCCGCCATTATCAGCCTCACCATCCCGCTGCTTTGCCTGTTGAAAAACTCACTGCTCAGCATGAAGTCGGAAGCTTTGCGCTTGTCACAAGAGACGGTGGAGGAAGTTACGTCGCTTGATAGCCAGAGCACCCTCCGGTCTGTTTCTCAGCGCTCATCGGAGGAGGGGGATGAGGATGAGGAGGAAGAGGAGGAGAATGTCGGCGAGACAGAAGAGGGTACCAATGCTCAGTCCTTCTTAACTCTTGAGCGTATATGGGCTGAAGAGGAGGAGGAGGAAATGTAGAGTCAGGCCAGTGAGGAGAGGGAATTCTTGCGTGTTGGGACTCTGGCGCACATGGCAGACTTCATGTTAGGCTGCCTATCCCGTGACCCTTGCGTTAGAAGCATTTTTTCAAACACCGATTACTGGGTGTTCACTCTCCTGGACCCACGGTACAAGCAGAACCTTTCCACTCTCATCCCTGTAGAGGAAAGGAGTATGAGAGTGAATCAATATCAACAGGCCCTGGTGCACAAGCTGAAACAATCCTTCCCATCGGACGCCACTAGCGGCAGAGGGCGTGGTTCTGTGGGCCAAGTAGTGGGGGAGAGGAGGCGAGCAGGCAGCTTGTCCAGCACTGGCAGGGGAACGCTCTCCAAGGCCTTTGCCAGTTTTATGTCACCCCAGCAAGACACTGTCACCCGTCCCCAGTCTAGGCAGAGTAGTGGTGAGCTTTAATACCAACGTCCGGACCGATCACTCTTTTCCATACAACTACTGGGTTTCAAAGCTGGACACGTGGCCTGAACTGGCGCTGTACGCCTTGGAGGTGCTGGCCTGACCTGCAGCTAGCGTATTGTTAGAGCGGATATTCAGTGCAGCTGGTGGCGTCATAACCGATAAGCGTACACGCCTGTCAACTGACAGCGCTGACAGACTGACGCTTATTAAAATGAACAAAGCCTGGATTTCACCGGAATTCAAATCTCCTCTAGGGGAAAGCAGCTAAAGATTAACATTACTTATGTATCCGATTCCTCTTCTCTACTCCTCCTACTTCTCCTTCGCCGACCCAAAACCCAATTTTTTAGAGGGCCAACTGGCACTCTTTTACGACAATTTTTCCAGAGGGCCCCCTACAGGCCCTCTCTCTAAACAATTTTTCAGGAAGGCCACCTACAGGCCCTCTCTCTAAACAATTTTTCCGGAGGGCCACCTACAGGCCCTCTCTCTAAACAATTTTTCCGGAGGGCCACCTACAGGCCCTCTCTCCAAACAATTTTTCCGGAGGGCCACCTACAGGCCCTCTCTCCAAACAATTTTTCCGGAGGGCCACCTACAGGCCCTCTCTCTAAACAATTTTTACGGAGGGCCACCTACAGGCCCTATCTCCAAACAATTTTTCCGCAGTGTAAAACAATGTTTCAGGAGCTTCAAACAGACAGTCCAAAACAATTTTTCAGGAAGCGCAAGTACCGACATTTAAAAAAAAAATTTTGCTGAGGGTCGACTTTATGTACTCCGAAAAGAAAAAGTTTTTTGGAGGCTCAACAAAAGTCATTTCACTGCATTCTCAGTTGGACAAAGTCATTGGTGGTGTAATCACCATGCTGTGTCAGGCTAAATTTTTGGGTGCTTCACCAGCTACCGCATACTAACTCAGTCACTCTGTTGTCACCGCCGCCATACAGGGCCACAAAAAATGTTTATGTGGTTCGCCTGCTCCCGCAGTGTCACTCGCTCACTCTGTTGTCACCATCATAGTGGTTTGCAGTATAGCAGCCCAAGTCTTGGTCTGGGTGAGCACAATTGCCATGAGGGTAACCACCAGGCTGTTGCAGGAGAATTTGGGGTAATGGTGGGATTAGGCAGCCTCAGAGGCATCCATGCATGCTGCCCCTGCTGTTTCCTGTCCATTTCCGTGGTGTTTCCATCATTTTCTGATGTTTCCAGGTTTTCACCCAGCCTTCCCTAGGCAGAGCCTTGGTCCCCTGCAAAAAATGCTCGAGTCTCCCATTGACTTCAATGGGTTTCGTTACTCGAAACGAGCACCCGAGCATCGGGAAAAGTTTGTCTCGAATAACGAGCACCCGAGCATTTTAGTGCTCGCTCATCTCTATTCAAGATCCTTTAGTTTTCTAACCCACCGGACTACATTGATGACAGGGACTCTGGACAGGAGACTGTATTAAATGTACTTCGTGGGTGGAGTGTTTCATCCTCGTGCCCCCCTCTTCCACTAGGGGCCCCATAGTAGCTGCATAGTCTGCCTCCATTGGAGCTATGCCACTGGTTACATATGTATATGTATGTTAAATATGTTTTATATGTATAGGTCAGGTGCAGCACTGAGACTGTGGCCAGCAGCTGTTCTGCCTGGTCCAGAATGAGCACAGGCCACCTGGATTACACTCCAGATTGCTGCCTACCATCAAAAATAGTGTGATCGACAACTGTTCTGTTCTATAGAAGACCTGAATTTATGTAATCCAGATAGAGCACAGGGTTATCGGCTCCTGTACAATAGGGTAGCTACCACTCACCCTATTCATGACTTCAGTAGTCTGGCATTTATGTAATTCAAACCCCAGTGTTCTTTGTTAAATGGAAAATCAGGTTGTCTGAAGGCAAGGAAGCTGTGGTCCACATGCCTCTTCACAATTTCTATCTGGAGCTCCTATAGGTCCAATGATAATCCTGGCTGTCAGTGAGTAGACCTGTAGATTTACTGCTGAACTCACCACATTGCACCCATAGGAGTCCCTGATGCCTTGCAGGAGGAGGAGGACACGTAGAGAGCTGGAAGAATGCAGCGCTAACAGTCTGGGGCAGAGCATCACAGAACGTGTGCGTTTTACACAGAAAAAAGTAACTCCCGATAACTGCCTCATGTAAAAGAACCTCTGATCACCAAATGAATGAGCAAACACTTTTTCGTGGGTCATTTACTCTTTTATGTGGCATGTTCGGCTCATTCCCAGTAACTGCGTGTGCATAGTCCTGTGTACAAGAGCTTTTACTAGTCTGCGTTATCTAGGCCTCCAGTTCAACAGTTTTCATTAAATTCTCTGCCCTTTAAAGATAATAATAATATCTTTATTTATATGGTGCCAACATATTCCACAGCAATTAACAATCTGGGGCTTCATGTAGAAACAGGGTCATAAATAGCATAGCAACCAACAAGTCAACAATTAAAATGAGAGGAATGGGGGCCTTGCTCGCAAGAGCTTACAATCTATGAGGAGATAGGGGTGAAACGTTAAGTGCATGTTTTGTACAATGGTCCAGCCATCTTAATGCAATAGAGGTCTAGATATAATGCTCCAGGAGCCAGGCAGCTGCAGATATCTGTAGTCCTTCAGAGTGGGGGTGGGGGGTGGGGGGGTAGACGTTTGATGATGGATCAGATTCAGAAAAATGATGATGGGGGGAGGTGATGTTTAGAATGGAGAACAGTTATTAATAAATATTCAAACATTACCTGCTCACACACTAGCAGAGAAGTGTAAGTGCATTGACTTTGCCTCTGTACCTACAAGCCATCTCAGCCACCTGATGTATCTATGATAATAAACTGGGTAGTTCCTTAAATAATCTACCCATTTTGTTATATGAACATAGACCGGTTGAGATGTTGTATGCTGCCTATCTTTATGTAGGGGCCCACCTTGCTCAGGGGCCCACCAAGGGATTCACCTGTACCCCTGTGGGACAGTCCGAGCCTCTGGGCATCTACAGGGGGCACTATAAAGGGGCATTTTATACTGGCATATTACAGGGGCACTATGGGGAAGGGGAAGAGGAGCACTATGGAGGCATCTACTGGGAGCATTATATAGGGGTATTTTATACTGGCACATTATGGGGGCACTATAGGGACATTAGCTGAACTGGGGGCACTAAGAGGGGGTATTTTTTGCACTGGAACACAGAACAGAGGCATTTTTGCACTAATGCACATTATTAGGGGGATTTTTTTTGCACTGGCACACATTATAAAGGTGCATTTTTGTACTGGCACACATAACGGGTATTTTTGGTATCAGTGCTCTTTTTAATGGGGCATTTTTCTACTGTCACATTATAAGGAGAATTATAAGGAAAATTATTACTATGGGGGGCATTATGGTGGGCTTTATTACTACTGAGGGACTATGGGGAACATGATTACTAGTATGGGCACTATGGGAGCATTATTACTTCTGGGACACAGTGGGTACATGTTGGGGGCCCTGTAGGAGCATCATTACTACCAAGTATGCTCTGGCAGAGGATTATTACTATTGGTGGGACTTTTGGGAGCATTATTACTGTGGGGGCACCCATGCAATATCAGCATTTTGGGGGATATTATGTTTACACTATTAGTGTCAGGGACACTATTTGTTGGGCACAGTTATTTTAGGACACTGCATGCCAATAATTGAAGGGCACTATCTGCATGGTACTAGTATTATCAGGGGGTTTATTTGTTTCTGCAGTATTGGGGAGCACAGCAGGCATAGTATTGGAGGTATTAGAATGATTTGTCCAGAAGGTGGGAGAAGTATGGAAAACTATGAAACTAAGATGTCTTTTTGTCAAATTGCAGAGATCATCATGACTGTCTGGTCTGAATAAAGACGATGAGGAAAGAGAAAGTCTACATCAGAGGAGACATCACTGGATGTAGGAGATTTTGGGTATTACTCTGTAAGTTCTGTAGTGATATATGTAATGTTAGAAGGGAAGGGGTTAGGTTGAGAATTTTTGCCTCAGGCACCAGAAAGGCTAGGTGAATCCCTACGGGCAAGGCTAGCACACAGTCATGTGCATGAGGCCTAATACAGAAAAAAATCACCATATTTGACTCTATTATTAGGCGGACAGACATTACAAAAATCTCTGTGCGACATTTGTCTGGGTTGCAATTAAGCAGACCAAGTCTGCCTAATCTAATAGTTTCCGTGTAATTGCTCCATACTGCACGGTACGTAATAACATACGTAATTTAGCTCTAACTTATCCACCTATATACAAACCACAATCCGTATTTTCTGTCCAGGTGACACATTCTGTACGTCACTTAATTAAAAAAGGTCTTTTGCTCTCACTGATACAGCTACATTACAAAAATCTCTGTGCAACATTTGTCTGGGTTGCAGTTAAAAAAGCCACAGTTAGCAGGGGCTGAGTTTGCTCTCTGATAGTTTCTGCATGTCACGTTAAAAAAAAAAATACAATAAAAAATACAAAAAAAAAAAGTTTTTTTGTTGTTTTATCTCAGTGATACAAATTCATTTCATACAGCTGTGTGGAACCATTCTGTGTGTCACAGTTCAGCTGTCCAGTCCCCACAAACCACAATCCATATTTTCTGTCCTGGTAACACATTCTGTACGTCACTTAATTAAAAAAAGGTCTTTTGCTCTCACTGATACAGCTACATTACAAAAATCTCTGTGCGGCATTTGTCTGGGTTGCAATTAAGCAGACCAAGTCTGCCTAATCTAATAGCTTCAGTGCAATTGCTCCATACTGCACGATACGTAATAACATACGTAATTTTGCTCTAACTTATCCACCTATATATTTTCTTGTTGAGATTGAACAAGTTTGTGGGTTTCAGTACAGCAGGCCCATTTATTTATTTATTTTTTTATATAATACACTTATATACAGAAAATGTTGAACCCCAGGGCTAAGGGTTGAGGACGAGGGCGTGGTCATTCAATTACTGCAGGGGGCAGAGGCCGTGGTCCTGGGCAGGGTGAGACAGTATCTGCTGATGAGGGAGCAGGGGAACGCCGCAGAGCTACACTCCCTAGCTTCATGTTTCAACTTACAGGGACACGTGGTAGAGGACTTACTCTGTAAGTTCTGTAGTGATATATGTAATGTTAGAAGGGAAGGGGTTAGGTTGAGAATTTATTATAGGGATTTGGCGAGGGGGCACTGTTTCAATTTTTGCCTCAGGCACCAGAAAGGCTAGGTGAACCCCTACGGGCAAGGCTAGCACACAGTCATGTGCATGAGGCCTAATACGGAAAAAAAAATCACCATATTTGACTCTATTATTAGGCGGACAGACAGGGTCATCTGTCGCCGAGACCGTGAATGCCGAACAGTGTGTTGTCTCCCGGGTGCTCGGGTTCGGCATATCGCGGATCGGATTGACAGATTGCTGGGTGGGGCTGGGGAAGACCCGGCGGTCATGGTACACATTGGCACCAATGACAAAGTCAGGGGGAGATGGAAGGTCCTTAAAAATGATTTTCGGGAACTAGGAGAGAAGCTCAAGTCCAGGACCTCCAAGGTAGTGTTTTCCGAAATACTACCAGTGCCACGAGCTCAACTAGAGAGACAACGGGAGATTAGGGAGTTAAATAAGTGGCTCAGCGGCTGGTGCAGGAAGGAAGAGTTTGGGTTCATGGAGAACTGGGCCAACTTCTCTGTTGGCTACAGACTCTACAGTAGGGATGGGCTGCACCTTAATGGGGAGGGTGCAACTGCCCTGGGGGAAAAAATGGTTAGACGGCTGGAGGAGCTTTTAAACTAGGATCTGGGGGGGTGGGGGTAATACTAATAATGGGGTAGATAGTGTAGATAGAAAGTGGGTCATAGGAGGGGAGAGTGGGGGGTTAGTGGGGGTTGGGATTAGTGAGGAATGTAGGGAGAATATTGGGCAAAACATCAACCAAAGTAACCCAAAAACCCTGGATATTCACTTCACAGGTAATAGTAATTTAAAAAGGGGGGTAAAAAATATACATAGACCTCTTAAGTGTATGTACACTAATGCCAGAAGCCTAACTAATAAAATTGGTGAACTGGAATTAGTGATGTGTGAGGAGGACTATGACATAGTGGGAATAACTGAGACATGGCTGGATGATAGCTATGACTGGGCAGTTAACGTACAGGGTTACAGTCTGTTTAGAAAGGATCGCCAAAACCGGAGAGGGGGAGGCATCTGCCTTTATGTAAAGTCCTGTCTAAAGCCCACACTGCAGGAAGATATAAGTGAGGGACATGAAGATGTGGAGTCACTGTGGGTAGTAATAAATGGAGCCAAAAACAATAATAAAATCCTATTAGGAGTTTATTATAAACCACTAAATATACCAGAGTCCACAGAAAATCTACTTCTAAACGAAATAGACGAGGTGGCAAATCATAATGAGGTCGTTATTATGGGGCATTTCAACTACCCAGATATAGACTGGGAAACTGAAACCTGTATATCTCATAAAGGAAACAGGTTCTTGAAAATAACCAAAGACAATTACCTTTCCCAACTGGTTCAGGACCCGACTAGAGGGACAGCCATACTGGACTTAGTATTAACCAATAGACCTGACAGAACAACAGATGTGCAGGTCGGGGGACACCTGGGAAATAGTGACCATAATATAATAACCTTCCAACTGTCATTCAAAAGAGCGTTTCTTCAGGGAGGAACAAAAATACCAAACTTCAAAAAAGCTAAATTTAGCCAACTAAGAGAGGCCATAGACCTAACTAACTGGGACAAAGTCCTCAAAAATAAAAATACAGCCACAAAATGGGATATTTTTAAAAGCATCCTAATATTTAATTGTGAGAGGTACATACCTTATGGGAATAAAAGGTTAAGGAACAAGAAAAAACCAATGTGGATAAACAGAACTGTAAAGAAAGCAATAAATGACAAACAGAAAGCATTTAAATCACTAAAACAGGAGGGGAGCGAGGAAGCATTGAAAAACTATAAGGAAAAAAAATAGAATATGTAAAAGACAAATAAAA
>ONZH01012874.1:0-27346 GCA_900303285.1 Rhinella marina
TTCCTGTGCATGACTGTGCTGAGAGAAGGGAATATTACATCAGCCATCTATATACCTCACAGTCTATAGATTCCGTATTGATCTGTAGATTCCAGTGTGATATACAAATACTGCGTGCTATTTCTTGATAGATCTGAAGATAATTTTACCTAGATATCAATATATCTATATTGGCCAGTGCATTTTAGTGCTCTCTGTAATACATGGTGCTGCGACAAGGGAATATATTTCATCAGCCTTCTATATACCTCACAGTCTATAGATTCCATTTTGAATCTTTACAATTATAATAATATAATACTGCTACTGTGCACATGGAGAACCCCAGGGTAAGGGGGAGAGGGGGAAGAGCTGGGAGAGGTGGAAGAGGTGGTCTTGGAGGGAGAGGTGGGAATCGTGGTGGTGCTGTGGTCAGCGGTGATGACCGCGGTGTGCGTGGTGACACAGTGCCGGCTGCTGTGGGTACAGTAGAAACACTTCAGGGTGCCTGGTCAACTCCAGAAGTTGGTAGGGCAGCGTCCTACAACTCTGACAGACCCCAAACAACAACAGGAGGTGGTTCAGTGGATTGCAGAGAGCACGTCCAGCCACGTTTCGTCTGCCCCCTCATCCAGCCAGTCGACTTCTCTGAGCCAGGGTGTCTGTCCTCCAACTTGCTCTCCTTCTCCCCAGCCAGAACCCTCTAGGGGTATGTCCCACGGACAAAATTTATCCATGGAACTCTTCAGCCACCACTTTCCTGATGTGCCAGTGGACAAGCTGCTATGCCCTGATTCTCAGGACCTTTTGCTGTCTCCGGGTTATGAGAGTGGGGAGTTAGCAGTGGCGTCTGAGGAGCTGGTGGAAGATAACGACGAGACACTGTTGTCGGAGGTAGTTGTCAGGAACGTCACTGTGGAGTCTGAGGAAGACCTGGGGGATGATGAGGGGACAGATCCTACTTGGGTGGATGAGGCAACTGGAGGCAGTGGTTCAGACTGTGAGACGCCAGAGGGCTGCGACGAGGGAGAAGCCAGGGCCAAGTCACTACTTCCCCAAGTGCTCCTAGAGGTCACGCTCCAGCCCGTACTATGCGCCACTCCTTAGTTTGGGAGTACTTTAAGGATGATGAGGCCGATCCTCGTTTGGCGGTGTGCAAGCTGTGCCACACGTCAATGAGCAGGGGTTCAAAACGAAACAACCTGACCACTAGTAGCCTGCGCAAACATTTGGAGAGAAAACACCCCACCAAATGGTTTGCACGTTGACACAGTTAGTCCAGCAACTGTGTCTCGTCCAAGCCAGGACGTTGCAGCCTCCAGCCCCGAAAGGACCCCTCCAGCTCTATCTCCCTCCCTCTCCTCCACTCATGTGTCCCAGTGTGGCGTTCAACTGTCTCTACCGCAGACATTTGAACGCAAGCGCAAGTACGCAGCCACCCACCCCCATGCGCAAGCTCTAAATGTGCACATCGCCAAGCTAATTAGTTTGGAAATGTTGCCGTATAGGCTTGTGGAGACAGAATCCTTCCGCAACCTTATGGAGGCGGCAGCCCCCCGTTACTCTGTCCCCAGCCGACACTATTTTGCCCGATGTGCCGTCCCCGCCCTGCACTGGCATGTGTCTGAGAACATCGCCCACGCTCTTAAAAATGCGGTTTGTGGTAAAGTCCACATGACCACAGATACGTGGACGAGTACTGGTGGCCAGGGACATTACATCTCCCTCACGGCACATTGGGTCAATCTGGTGGAGGCTGGGTCAGAGACCGATCGTGGGGCTGCACATGTGCTACCCACACCACGAATTGCGGGACATAGTTCCGTCTGTGTGTCTCCGGCACATTATGCCTCCACCTCCTCCTCCTCCAAAGTGGCAGTGATGCCCCAATCGTCAAGTCTCATTTCCTCGATGGCCAGCAGTTTCAGCACTGTGGTAGGGAAGCGGCAGCAGGCAGTCCTGAAACTGCTGAGCCTGGGAGATAAGAGGCACACGGCTGAAGAGCTCTTACAGGGCATCAGGGGGCAGACCAATGTGTGGCTGGCGCCGCTGAACCTTCAGGCAGGAATGGTGGTCTGCGATAATGGGAGTAACCTGGTGGCGGCTCTGCATCTTGGTGGGCTGACTCACGTGCCATGCATGGCCCACGTGCTCAACTTGGTGGTCCATCGGTTCCTCAAGACCTACCCCCAGTTGAGTGAGTTGCTCACCAAGGTGCGGCACATATGTGCCCATTTTCGCAAGTCCACCACCGATGCCGCGACCCTCAGGACTGTGCAAGGGCGGCTACAACTCCCTGTTCACCGGCTGCTGTGTGACGTTCCCACGCGTTGGAATTCGACGTTACACATGCTAGCCAGGGTGTACCAACAACGCAGGGCAGTTGTAGACTGCCAGCTGATCCCCCGAGGTGGTAGTCAGGCAAGTCAGCTTCCTCATGTCTATGCTGAGGAGTGGACGTGGATGGCTGGCATCTGCCAGGTCTTAGGTCCCTTTGAGGAGGCAACAGAGATGGTCAGTGGTGATGCACACATCATCAGTGTCACCATCCCTCTGTTGTGCCTCATCCAGAACTCCTTGAGGAACCTAAGATCTGAGGATTCAGCAGTGTCACAGGGGGTGGGGGGAGACAGTGACATTGAGAGCACCCTGTTCTCAGTTTCGCAGCGCGGAGGAGGCTGAGGAGGAGGAAGAAACTCTTGGGCACCATGCATCAGGGGGTGATTCCATGCTACCTGTTGAGCGGGTATGGGCTGAGGAGGATGAATTGGGGTCGGAGGAAGGGGGGGAGGAGGAGATGGAGAGTCCGCTAAGTGAGGAGGCTGAAGGCTTGCGTGTTGGCACAGTAGGGCACATGGCAGACTTTATGCTTGGCTGTCTTTGTCGTGATCCCCGGGTTCAAGAGGATACTGTCCACCAATGACTATTGGGTGTACACCCTCCTTGACCCACGCTACAAGGACAACTTTTCCCAACTTATACCCGTGGAGGAAAGGAGCACCCGAGTCACTTTCTACCACAAGGCCCTGGTTCAGAAACTACTACAGGCCTTTCCAGACCAGTCGAGCAACAGGGGGCAGACTGCAGTGGCTGAAGTTGGAGAGGAGGGGGAAAGTCAGTGTAGGCGCCAAGGGCAGGGGTACACTATTCCATGCTTTTCCCAAGTTTCTTAAACCCCAGCAAGACAGTACGACACAGCCACAGGGCAGGCAGAGCAGGGCGGAACAGTACCGCAAGATGGTGAGGGAGTATGTCGCGGACCAGACCAACGTCCTGACCGATAACTCCACGCCATATAATTACTGGCTGGCCAAGCTGGATAGGTGGCCAGAACTTGCGCAGTACACTCTTGAGGTTCTTGCCTGCCCTGCTGCAAGTGTACTGTCTGAAAGGGTTTTTAGTGCCGCCGGGGGTATCATTACGGACAAACGGACGCGCCTGTCCACCGACAACGCCGACATCCTCACGTTCATCAAGATGAACAGGTCATTGATATCCCCCCAGTTCTCATCCCCACCTCAGGCTACCTCCTAAATTGCTTGCTTTCCTCCTCCTCCTCCTCTTCATCTGAGTTTCATATGCAACAATTTTTCAGGAAAGTCATCCGGCTTCCTACTAACAATTTTTCAGGAAAGTCATCCGTCTTTCTACTAACAATTTTTCAGGAAAGTCATCCGGCTTTCTAAAAACAATTTTTCAGGAGTCATGTGGCTTTGTAACCAAATTTTTTATGAAAGGCCATGGGGTTCTATACACACAGTGCTGACGGAAGCCCATCAGCCTTTCTAAACACAATGCCCACTGCATCTCCCAAGCGGTTGTTGTGCTGATGTCACTTAAAATTGATCTGTTCCGCTCTCTTCCTCGGGCTGTCTGCGGAGAAGGCGGACGCTCTGAACCGGTATCATGGCTGCTCTCCGGCCCCTCATTAAGCCCAGGATCGTCAAGAAGCGGACGAAGAAGTTCATCCGCCACCAATCAGACCGTTATGTAAAGATTAAGCGTAACTGGCGTAAACCCAGAGGTATTGACAACAGAGCCCGCAGGAGGTTCAAGGGGCAGATCCTGATGCCCAACATTGGGTACGGTAGCAATAAGAAGACCAAACACATGCTGCCCACAGGGTTCCGCAAATTCCAGGTCCACAATGTCAAGGAGCTCGAGGTTCTGTTGATGAGCAACAAGTCCTTCTGTGCAGAAATCGCCCACAACGTCTCCTCAAAGAACCGAAAGACCATTGTGGAGAGAGCGGCACAGCTCGCCATCAAAGTGACGAACCCCAACGCCAGACTGCGCAGCGAAGAGAACGAATAAATATCTCTGTGGTTATTTGTGCTAAATAAAAGTTAAATAAACACAAAAAAAAAATTGATCTGTTCCTGTGCCTGATCCACCCAAGTTGAATCTGTCCCATCATGAGAAAGTCCCCCCAAGGAGTCCCCACTGTAACTTGCTTCACTTTCAACTACCTCACCCCCCGATACCTGTGTCTCGCCATTGTCCACCACCTCCTCAGACAACACTGGTAAATCCCCACTGTCAGCACACTGAGACTGCAAAAGGTCTTGCGAATTGGGGCAGAGAATGTTCTGGGGTAGCACATCAGAGAAGGGGTGACTATGGGGTTCCAGGGAGTACGTGATCACATGCAATCTCCATCCAAAAAGTCATACTGAGGCTCACCACCATGCTTTACACTGCAATCTTATTGAAAGACAGACAATCAGGGGTTCACCGCCAGGTTGTCAGGCAGCATTTTTAAGTGGGTCACCATTACCGTGTCCCTGAAAATTGCCTTGGGGTCATCACCTGACTATTGGCCAGATTTAGAAAAAATGGTGCAATTAGGGAGCCTCAGAGGCATCCCTACATGCTGCCCCTGGTGTTTCCTATCCATTTCCAAGGTGTTTCCATCTTTTTCTGAGGTTTTCACGTGTTGGGGCAAACTTGACTGTGCAGAACCTTTGGCCCCTGCAAAAATATTCGGGTCTCCCATAGACTTTAATGGGATTCGTGATTCGGCTCGAACCCACGAATCCTGCGGAAAATTCGGGCCGAATTCAGAATCCCTGAATATTTTAGGATTCAATCAACTCTACTTAGGACGCATTTAACCTCCTCTGTGCCCCAAAGTATCCCTTCTTTATACCATGTACTCTGATTTGTGCTCAGTATGCATTTAAATCCATTCTGTGTCACAAAGGATCCCTCTCTTGGCACCATGTACTCTGGTTGGCGCTGAGAATGATGCATTTGGTGGTCTTGCCTTCCTTTTTTTTTAATCTTTAATGATTTTTATTTATGATGTCAAAACTAGCTCCAATAGTTGTAGAGACCAATTCTGTTGCAAATTGACTGAACATGGAAGAAGTGGCGATGTAGCACCACAAAAAAAAAAAAGGCCCTACATACTGTCAGTATTTGGTCCATGACATCACCGCGGCGTGGCCGCATCCGCCCTCATGGCCAGGTCTCCCCTTGTGCACTATAGTGCGCACGCATGCACCTGTCCCTTTGTTATAGGAGAGGAGAGCACACCTCCTGATTACTGTCTCCCCCCTATGGCGGGGTTACTGGTATCTAGGGCAGCTTCACTGACCATGAAGTGCCCAAGAGAGAGTTATACCTGATAACCTCTGCTGAAGCTTCCTACTGCTCTGACCTGCTGAGTACTGGACTTTTGCCAATTAACCCTGACCTGTCTGCCTCCAGCATTGACCCCTGCATTGCCTAACTACAATTCTGTCTGCCATCTGCTACTTGGATTTCCTGGACTATTGACCCCTGCATTGCCTGACTACAATTCTGCCTGTTACTTGGATTGCCTGGACTTTTGACTCCTGCATTGCCGGACTACAATTCTGCTTGCCGTCATCTGTAAGTACTTCTGGACTTCTCACCTTGCACTGCCTGACTACAAGTCTGAACCAGTATACTGTATTACTGTGAACTTTGTTTTGCCTTTGTTTCAAGTGACTTTTGTTTACCTTCTGCCAGTAAAGATCATCTGTTCCGTTTCTCTGCCTCTGTTGGACTCTGTACACACTCCTGCAGTTAGCCGCTTTCTGGGTGACTGGTTTAAACACCAGTGTCCTGACTCTGGGAGTCAGCAATATTGGGCTTATTCCTAGTCCACTATCAGCTGACCCAGAGGATCCACATCCTCTGATCGTGACACACACACACCCAAGAGCTGTCATTCCTCAATGATTTAATGGAGCTATGACTGTAAGTACTAATGATATGAAAACTGAACTATTCAAATTTAAATGTAGCACCTCTGGGAACCCCGCCCACTCCCATAATGGGCCCCCCCAAAGTGAATGACAGCACACCACGCAAGTGTGCCCACCTTCTGTTCACAGCTTTTTTTGGCAGTTCCAAAAAGCCAAGCACTAGCTTGGCTATTTCCATCAGTCCCATAGTGGTGAATGTTAGATGGCTGTGCATGCGCAGTGCGCTCTTAATTCACTACCATGCTTGGCTATTTTTAGAACTTCCATAGTAGTGAATGGAGAGCACGCTGCACATGTCTGGTGCATTTTCCTTCACTTTGGGGGCCTCGTTTTGAAAATAGGAGTGGCTTGACACGCGCCGGAGCACACGCATGCTAGTGTAGCTCTGATCCCAGCGGTCTACAAAGCGGCTCAAAGGGTGCTTAACAGCTAACCTTTTTGCCTACAACTGAGCTTACTACTCAGGCAAGCAGAGGAGACGTATTCAAGATGACGAGGGGCAAGAAGAAACCCGAAATTCCTGCCAAACTCACCAGCTTCTTCAGTCCGGCGAGTTCCCAAGATGGCGCCGACAAACGGGAAGTCTCAGTGCGCGAACCGCCAGGAACGAACGCAACCTCTCCACCATCCAGCCTTGGCTCTGTCTCTCCAGACAAATCAACAGGCAAGTCTCCCAATCCTTCTCAGGGGATTTCTCCCCCATACCATAAAGGCCTTACTTGCTTAAATGAGGTAAAGCAGACCTCACCTGCCACGCCACTCACAGTGGAGGCCATGAAAGACTTACTTTCTGATTTCAAAGAATCATTCAATACTGAGATTCGTTCTGCCCTGTCATCCCTACGAGTGGACATAGTTGCCATAGGAGATAGAACGGCTCACCTAGAGGAGAAAATGGAGGAATTCACCACTGCACATAACAACTTGGTAGATGCACATAATGTAGCAGAGGATGATATAGTGGCCATAAAACTCAAGCTTGCTGACTTGGAGGATAGATCGAGGAGGAACAATATAAGATTCAGGAATATACCTGAATCAGTACAGGACTCACAACTTCAGGAATTCCTGATTGATTTTTTCTCTATACTTCTCCCACAAGCTGCTGACAATGATTTCTTGATTGACAGAGTCCATAGGATCCCGAAGCCAAAGAATCTGTCTGTATAATCATCCAGAGACACAATTGCCAGGCTTCATTATTACCATATTAAGGACTCTCTCCTTAAAGCCACAGCAAAAATGTCTGATATTCCAGAAAGATTTCAGCAAATATCTTTATTTCCTGACCTTTCTCCAGCCACCCTTGCAAGAAGGAGAGAATTTGCTAAAACTACTCAAATCTTGAGGGAAAAGAAGATCCCTTACAAATGGGGCTTCCCAGTTAAGCTAATAGTGCATAAAAATGGTAATACATATGTGCTTCAGACACCTAAAGAAGCAACTAATTTTCTACTTAAACACTCTCTGGTACACACCATTGAACCATCTGAAAGTCCTCCAAAAAATAAATCTAATACTCTATCTCCAGAATGGACAGTTGTGGGATCACCGAGAACAACTACTTCACCAAAGTGATGTGCCCTGATCAACCAGAGACGCCCTTTCAAGGAGATGTTCTTGATGCTTGATTGTATATGTGTCTCCCTCTTGTTTTCTTTTCTTATACCTATTCAGTTTCAGGTAATATTGAAAAGACAGAATAGAAGAGCACCTTTCAATGTTTAGACCAGCTGACCTGTTGGGACTACTACTACTCCAACAAGATTCCCGCCCTCTGGATGGCGACCTGGGGCCTCATTGGTTCACATAGAACCGGACTTTGCAAGTGCAACATTTTATTTTTTCAATTTTGGTTCCTTTTATATGTTTATTCCCTTAGGATAGCTTTCCTTATGTTTTATACTGGTACATTACGTATTGACATTTTGTTAAGAATACTTACAACTGTCTGTGGAGTGGAGAGTGGTCTTTTACCGCGCAACATCCATTATTTGACACTATGGTTATTAAAATAGTATCCATCAATGTTAAGGGCCTCAACAGCCCAGCTAAAAGATCTTTTTTTTTGGAAGGAAACTTCCAAACTGAAATGTGACATAGTTTGTGCTCAGGAGACCCACCTTAATGAAACAGACAGTGTTCTTCTTTTCTCATGCTGTAGACAAGAAAAGAGTTTCAAAAACTCTATAGCTTTTCAGCTCTTATTCCAATTATCAGACCCACAGGGAAGATACTTACTGGTAGTATGCAACATTAATAATGTGCCCTACACCATTGTAACCATATATGCTCCCAACTCTATATCAGTGAGTTTTATCAACTCAGTCTTAGATATTATTTCTACCCACAAAAAAGGTTCTCTTATTCTATGTGGGGACTTTAATTTGGTTATGGACCCTATGTTGGACAAATCGTCTGCTTCCAGCAGCCCTAGCGAATACAAGCTTAAAAACTTATGTCATAGAGAAGAACTCTTTGATGCATGGAGATTACTACATGCTGGTGAAAGAGACTATTTCTTTTATTCTAACCCATACAATTCATATTCTAGAATTGATTTTTTTCCTTGTGGATAAATGGTTATTACAGAGGGTGGTGGATTCCCAGATTGGTTGAATTACATGGTCTGACCATGCGCCCATAACCTTATCCATCTCGGAAACTCATAACATGACCCATTTTTCTCCCTGGAGACTAAATAATTTACTGCTCTCTAACAAGAAGTATAAGGAGTTAATCTCAACAGCTCTTTCAGAGTATTTTCAACATAATGCTAACGGAAGCACTGACCCCACAACAGTGTGGTGTGCACACAAGGCAGTTATTAGAGGCCTATATCTCAAATATGCAGCTGAGGAGAAGAAAAAAAGATCAATGGCCCTAGAAGATCTATACAGGAAACTTAGCAACCTTGAGAAGAATAATCAGAGCAACCCTTCTGCTCAAATAGCTAAAGATATAGCAGTAATAAGGCATGAGATACACCTCCTTATGCAGAACCATTTTGAAAGACATTTAAGACAAACTAAAGCCCTGTTTTATAGACAAGGAAACAGAGCCTCCAAATTACTGGCTAACAGGATTAAGTCCAGAATGGCTCATTCTAGAATCCCATATTTATTGTCCTCTAATGTAAAATAATGAACCCAGAGAAAATAGCAGATGAATTTGCTAATTACTACACTTCACTTTATAATCTTAAGGAAGACCCAAATACTCATCAACCTTCAGACTTAGATATTAATACATTCCTTAATAAGGTTCAACTGCCTCAGGTCTCTTCTGCCCATTTAAGGAAGTTGAATGCTCCCCTCTTTTTACAAAAGATCCTTCATACAATACACTCATTAAAAATCAACAAGTCTCCGGGACCAGATGGGTTCATTAATGAGTATTATAAAAGCTCACCTACTGTCTCCTCACCTACTTCCATGTTTTCAAGGCATAATTACCTCATCTAGGATTCCCCCTGAAATGTTACAGGCTTCCATTATTACACTACCTAAACCAGGGAAAAATCCTGACACACCAGGTAATTTTCATCCCATATCCTTATTAAATACTGACTTGAAGGTTTTTCAAAACTACTTGCTAATAGGCTGGCGGATATTTTACCTTCGCTAATTGATATGGACCAGGTTGGGTTTGTTAAGGGTTGTTAAACATCTGATGGTACCAGGCGCTTTTTAGATTTGGTTCATATAGCTTGCTTGGGTCGGACGCCTTCTCTGCTCCTGTCTTTGGATGCAGAGAAGGCGTTCGACAGAGTTCATTGGGGCTTCTTGAAAGAGGTCCTGGTGAAATTCGGAATCTCAGGCCCATTTCTGACGGCTGTGCTATCTCTGTACTCATCTCCCAAGGCTTATGTTTACTCTTCAGGTTTTAAATCATATACCTTCTCTATCACAAATAGCCCAACAAGTCAGGTCATCAGCCTCTATTTCGGGAATCTCTATATCAGGCAAAGACCATCGTATAGGTCTGTTTGCTGATGATGTCCGTTTGCTTCTTTCTAACCCACATCTCTCTCTCCACTCAGTAAATGCCATCTTGACTGAATTCTCTAAAGCCTCATATTATAAGGTTAACACCACTAAATCTCAGATTCTAAACTTTCTCCCCTTGTTACTAAAGCGTTAAAGCAAACTTTTCACTATAAATGGGTAGATGATTACATTACTTACTTAGGCATTAAAATTACGCCTTCTCCTTCAACAATATTCAAAACCAACTATGTACCACTTTTGCGAGAAACACAGAACTCTCTGCGTGGTCTCAAAAAACAAGGAATCTCGTGGTTAGGTAGAATTGCACATAAATGCACATAATCCCCAAGACTCTGTATTTCTTTAGGAATATGCCAATTCTGACCCCACTATCATTTATAAGACAACTACAAACTGTTATTCTTCAGTTTGTCTGGGATAAGAGAAGACACAGAGTCAACTCAGAAATCCTTTTCTTATCAAGAAGGAGCGGAGGCCTGAGCTGCCCTTCATTATTTCAATACTACAGAGCATCAATACTGCAACAGCTGAGATGTCTCTGACATGATGATGCTTCTAAAGCGTAGGTTTTTATAGAAAAGCATTTATTGGGTAGACATTCTTTAAAGGGAACCTGTCATCTCCGAAACACCCCCTGAACTCGAGTAAGCATTGTATAGTGTAAGTGATGCTGAATCCGAATATGTAATTTTTATCTTCGTACTCACTTGCATTTTTATGCTGTGCTCTGACAAACCAGCAGTAAAATGCACTCACTGGACTCCAGTGCTCACTCACAGTATGGAGAGGACTCAAAGAAGAGTCCAGTGAGTGCATTTTACAGCCGGTTTGTGGGAGCACAGCGTCAGAATGGAAGTGAGTATGAAGATAAAACTTACATATTCGGATTCAGCATCACTTACACTATACAACACTTACTCTAGTTCAGGGGGTGTTTCGGAGATGACAGGTTCCCTTTAAGAGACGTTCTCACTGCTCATTGCCTATTTAAAGGGAATCTATCACAAAAACCTGTTCTATATTTTATTTATGCTAAAAAAATCTATTATATATTTGTAAGAAATAATAAATAAATAAATAAATAAATACATAAAAATTCCAATGTGTGAAATATTATAAATATAGATTATAAATATTAGATTTTACCATATTTACCATCTTTGGTCACCAGGGGGAGCTCTGCTTGCCAAATGAGGCTTTGAGCAACCTGTAAGTAGGCATGCTGCAAAAAAGTGGGTGGTACCAATGACATCACCAATTCACACCTTCAGCGGTGACATCACTGCTTCAGCAAGATAAGATGAGACAATGGCTTTGTTACAAAAACACAGATCTCTGCTCCTCAGGCTCCTCCCCCACTGGTCACATGGCCGATTACATCACTAAGGTCCTACAGCCCCAAGAACCTCCATCTACTCTGTTTCTGAGTCCTGGGCCGCTCACCCCAGCAGTACACTCAGCAAAAATTGTCTGCACTGCTGGGGTGAGCTGCCATAGAATTTAGAACAGGCAGCCTAATGAAGACAAGGACGCTGCTGCAGGAGTGAGGAGGTGAGGAGCAGGCACAGTGGGCTTCCCCCAGCAGCAAGGAGGGAGGACCTGGCTGTGTGTTACTGGTGTCATCACAGGGGCGGGCTCACGTCTTCCATTCATTCTCTATAGGGTCGGCAGCGACTGAGGAAACCTATGTACATGCCTGCTGTAAGTGAGGTGCCATTGTGTTGTAAACTCAGACTGTCACACTTTACTTCCAACATGGCAGCCCCCATGTAAGGCAAGAAAACTGAATAAAAAAAAAACATTTACACAATTTGAAAAATACATTATGTTAAAACCTGCTTTTGTTATGTTGTAAAAGATATCAAATTTTTTTTCTTCGCGATAGTGTCCCTTTAAGGTACAACCTAGACAATCTTTTGCAACTTTAAATGCAATGTTGACTGTCTGGAATTCTCTACACCGCTCATCTGGTCTGCTTGACACTCAACTAAAAAAACAACCTACCACATTATTGGAAGCCTCTATCCCTAACCTTGACATTTCACTATGGGTGGAAAAGGGTATTCTTACAATTCAGGAGTTATATGATCAAGAGGTTTTCAAATCCTTTCAACAGTTAACCAACACCTATGACTTATCAGCAGGAGATTTTTATAAATATCTCCAGATAAGACATTTGCTTTCAAATAACAATAACCCCCAGGTACTGCTTCCATCTCCTTACTAAGCTACATTTTCAAATTGGTTATCCCATAGACCACAAGCTCCCAAAGGCATAGCTACTGCATACATGATTCTTACATCTCCAAGAGGTGACCCATTAGAAAAAATTAAAGCCCAATGGACAAAGGATTTATTGGTTAACATCACGGATAGTCAGTGGTCCAAATCTTTTGAAATGTTATCTACTCTATCCAGGTGTATCAACCACTTTGAGACTTCCAGAAAGCTCTTATACAGGTGGTACTTTAGCCCTTATAGACTAAATAAATTGTTTTCTGACTCTTGCTATGTGCTGGAAATGTGGCAAGGAGGAAGGCACATTTATCCACTGTTGGTGGAACTGTCCAGTGGTTAAGCAGTTATGGCATGATGTTTTCGATCAGCTATCTCAACTATGTGGTATACAATTATCTCCATCGCCATCACTAGCACTTATGTTAATTGACCTAGACAGTTTCACAATAAATGTGAGAACTATAATAGGCCACTTTTGTATAACCACATGCCAATTAATTGCATCCAACTGGAAATCCAAATTCCTTCCATCAGTTGATGAAGTGATTAGGAGAGTTCAGGATAATTGCTGGTATGAAGGAGCAGCGGCTTCAGCATTTAATAATAAGGACAAGTTTTACAGAAAATGGGATATATGGTTCTCTAGTTCCTTATGTAATTCATCTAACCCATCTAATTCGCCATTGATATAGGGGGAAGAGAGAGGTGGGATACTGCCTTACTATGAGTTCAACCAAGTGCCCAGGTATATTGGGTACTCCAGACTCTAATCTTATGCTTCTCTTAAAGTTCTATATTCTACATATCCCTATGATACAGAATGATGTCACAGACAGTTTTTGGAGTAAACTGTGGTAAATTATGTAATGTACCTTTTCAGTATTTTCTTTGTGTTACATTCTATACCTTTGTAACGTTTCCATATGGCATGTTAACTGTGTATCGTTATAATGACTATATGCAACATGTCTTTAAGATTGTATTTTCACTTTAATGAAAAATAAAAAAATTTCATGTTTCAAAAAAAAAAAAAAAATAGGAGCAGGTGCAAGAACATCTACAGTGCCTTGCGAAGGTATTCGGCCCCCTGGAACTTTTCAACCTTTTGCCACATTTCAGGCTTCAAACAAAAAGATATAACATTTTACATTTTTGGTGAAGAATCAACAAGTGGGTCACAATTGTGAAGTGGAACGAAATTTATTGGATCATTTAAACTTTTTTTGTAATAATAAAACTGAGTGGGGCGTGCAAAATTATTCGGCCCCCTTGCATTAATACTTGGCCATTCTTCCTTGCAAAACAGCTCGAGCTCTTTGAGGTTGGATGGAGAGCGTTTGTGAATAACGGTTTTCAGCTCTTTCCACATATTCTCAATTGGATTCAGGTCTGGACTTTGACTTGGCCATTCTAAGACCTGGATACGTTTATTTTTGAACCATTCCATTGTAGATTTTGCTTTATGTTTGGGATCATTGTCTTGTTGGAAGATAAATCTCCATCCTAGTCTCAGGTCTTTTGCAGACTCCACCAGGTTTTCATCCAGAATGGTCCTGTATTTGGCTCCATCCATCTTCCCATCAATTTTAACCATCTTCCCTGTCCGTGCTGATGAAAAGCAGGCCCAAACCATGATGCTTCCACCACCATGTTTGACAGTGAGGATGCTGTGTTCTGGGTGATGAGCTGTGTTGCTTTTATGCCAAACATATAGTTTTGCATTGTTTCCAAAGAGTTCGATTTTGGTTTCATCTGACCAGAGCACCTTCTTCCACATGTTTGGTGTGTCTCCCAGGTGGCTTGTGGCAAACTGTAAACAAGACTTTTTGTGGATATCTTTGAGAAATGGCTTTCTTCTTGCCACTCTTCCATAAAGGCCAGATTTGTGAACTGTTCGACTGATTGTTGTCCTATGGACAGACTCTCCCACCTCAGCTGTAGATCTCTGCAGTTCATCCAGAGTGATCATGGGCCTCTTGGCTACATCTCTGATTAGTCGTCTCCTTGTTTGAGATGAAAGTTTAGAGGGATGGCCGAGTCTTGGTAGATTTGCAGTGGTCTAATACTCCTTCCATTTCAATATGATCGCTTGCACAGTGCTCCTTGGGATGTTTAAAGCTTGGGAAATCTTTTGGTATCCAAATCCGGCTTTAAACTTCTCCACAACAGTATCACAGACCTGCCTGGTGTGTTCCTTGGTCTTCATGATGCTCTCTGTGCTTTAAACAGAACCCTGAGACTATCACAGAGCAGGTGCATTTATACGGAGACTTGATTACACATAGGTGGATTCTATTTATCTTCATCAGTCATTTAGGACAACATTGGATCATTCAGAGATCCTCAATGAACTTCTGGAGTGAGTTTTCTGAACTGAAAGTAAATGGGCCGAATAATTTTACACGTCCAACTTTTCAGTTTTATTATTACAAAAAAAGTTTAAATGATCCAATAAATTTCATTCCACTTCACAATTGTGACCCACTTGTTGTTGATTCTTCACCAAAAATGTAAAATGTTATATCTTTTTGTTTGAAGCCTGAATTGTGGCAAAAGATTGAAAAGTTCCAGGGGGCCGAATACTTTCCAAGGCACTGTATCTGACATTGGTGGCAGATCCTATCAATATACAAAAAATACACAGTGGCTCTCCTCACCTACAGAATGGAACAAGGTGCACTAACCTAAGGTACTCCCACTGCCTTGTACAGAAAAACAGGAAACAAACAGAGTGGCAGGCACACTTAATATTGAATAATATGGAGATATTGTGAAATAAGTAGTAAATACCTGGTATGGTGAAGATAGAAATGATTTAATATAGTTTAAAACAGCACTGGTGAAATAGCTGTAAAAGCTCCAAATTAAAAAGCATGGGTCAATAGTCAAGCTGATATAAGAAAATGATAAAACTACAAAATGATAAAAATGCGAAGTAAAAAGGCAATAAAGAAATGCAAAAATAATAAAAACAATGTTGCTGGTGATCCATATTGATCAATGAATATTAAAACGTTCACTGTGGTATAGTGTCTTATGCCCCACGCTGGGTATATATAATATATACAAATGAACACAAATGTCCTCCACTAGGCATATATCATATACAATATATGAAAGTGTCCTCTGCTGGGTATATATAGTATATATAAATAGCCTTCTTAATGTCCAATATTCAATGGTCGTTGTGTACATATACTGTATATCTCTATTAGGATCCTTAAAGGGGTTGTCCAAGTTATTTTTTTGTTTTTAACTAGTCAAATATAACAGCTTTGCCATACACTTTGTGCTTTCAAAGATGCTGGTTTCTCAGATTTCACTCAGGGTCACATGACCTGTGATGTCAGCTTTTCTCACTGCTCTGCTAAAGTTCGTGCACAAGCAGATAAGAGTCTGTACACGAAACGTCACTGTGCTGGCCATGCCCCCTGCACTGCCTGAGCTGCCGGCTGCTCTCTCCCTGAATTTTTTTCCGATAAAACCTTAACCCCTTCAGCCAGCACAGAGTGAAGGGTTTACTACAGTAGCTGCAGGCAGTGAGGAGACAAATGGGAGCTGACAGAGGAGTTCTGCAGAGTATTGCACAAGAAAGGTAAGGGGAAGTTCCTGTGTGTACTGTATCAGCAGTGTTATTGTACAGTTGGGACTTGTAGTCCTACACATACAACATGCTGCTGAGTATCCCAGCAGGCAGACATGTCACTCAGCACTTGTATTCACTCCTTTTGCAGAGCGGGGGGGGGGGGGGGAAGGGGCAGAGATTGTTATTATTGCATATAAACAAAGGCCAGAAGAGAACCAGGGAAAAGAGGAAATATAGATTTTATTTTTTTTTTGCCTGAAACCTGCTTAGCTTAGTTATATATTGCTGCCCATCAAATTTCCAGTGCTATATTTTTTCATAACTCAGACAATCCCTTTAATACCTTTATGTCATTCACCAGTTAGATATTATAATATATTTGTTTCAAATTGAGTGGCTACTAGTGATGATCGAGCACCGCGATGCTCGGGTGCTCGAGCCGAACACTAGGTGGTGCTCGAGTGCTCGGCCGAGCACCCGAGTATAATGGAAGTCAATGGGAGAACACCAGGCACTCCCTGCTCTGCAGAGGGGAGGATGTCTGGTTCATAGGAAAACGTGAGAAAATGGTGGAACACCACTGAAATGGTTAGGGAACAGCATGGGGAGGATGTCTGGATGCATCTTGGACACCGAAGTCGCTGCTATTAATGATGATGTCCGAGTATTACGCTACTTTTACAGAATGACAATAATACCCCAAAAAAACAAAGATAGCATCGATTTTAGAGGAAATATTGTTAGGAAACATATATTTACTTGTATATAAAGCTCAAGTAGCAGCATGCCCTCACCCCTAATGTTTTACACAGTCAGATCAGCAGCAGGCACTCTCCCCTAATGTTTTAGCGGTCACATCAGCACTGAAGGTCAACTTGTCAGGAGGAGGACCAGAGTGAAGAAGTGGAAGAGGAGGTGGTGGACTATGAAATCACTGGCCCAACATGGGAAGGAGGCAAGCTTAGCGAGGACAGCAGTACAGAGGGGGAGGGATCTGCAGCACCGCAACAGGCTGGAAGAGGCGGTGGGGTGGCAAAAAGGAGAAGGCAGGCCACACCAACAAGTGTGGACAATAAAAGAATTGTCATTTGCAACCTGTACCGTACCAAAATGAGCAGGGGCATGAACACTAGCAACCTGACCACCACCAGTATGATCTTCATGGCAGCAAAGCACCCTAATAGGTGGCCCAAACGCCTGGATCCACAATCGGTGTCTGCAGGTCACACCACTGCCTCTTCTTCCCTGTGTTACGTGCTAGCCAAGACGCAGGCCCAGATGCCTCCTGCCCTGCACCTGGACTTTCGCAAGCACCATCAGTGAGCACATCCACTTCTGTGTCCCAGTGCAGCGTTCAAATGTCCTTACCCCAGGCCTTTGAGCAAAAGCACAAATACCCAGCCACCCACCCACAGGCCATAGCACTATATGCACACCTTTACAAATTGCTGGCACTGAAAATGTTGCTTGTTGATACTGAGGCTTTTCGCAGTCTGATGGCAGCGGCTGTCCCTTGTTACTCAGTACCTAGCCACCACTATTTTTGCCGGTGTGCCCTCACCGCCTTACACCAGCATGTGTCCCGAAACAAGATCCGTGCCCTGACCAACGCAGTTACTGGGAAGGTCCACTTAACGACTGATACATGGACAAGTGCTTCTGGCCAGGGACGCTACATTTCCCTGACGGCACACTGGGTGAGCGCTGTGGAGGCAAGGAGCGAGTTGTACCCTGAGATGGCACAGGTGCTACCGACACAAAGGATTACAGGCCCTACTTCCATCAGGATTTCTGTCACCACCTACATTAGTGGCTGCAACCCCTCCTTCTCCTTCACCACTTCCATCTAGGAATTCTCATCTTGCAGCACCAGTCAGCCATCAGTCAGTAGCTAGAAGCAGTTTAGCACAGCGGTGGGGAAGCGGCAACAGGCTGTGCTGAAACTTATTTGCTTAGGTGACAAACAACACACCGCCACAGTGCTGTGGCAGGGTATAAGGGACCAGGCTGAGCTGTGGCTCTCACCACTCAACTACAACCAGGCGTGGTTGTGTCTGATAACGGCCGCAACTTGGTGGCAGCTTTGGAGCTCGGCAAGCTCACACACATACTGTCACGCTCAGGTGTGGGGGGAAAACCACACAGAGCGTAGGAGGGAAAGAAGATTAGGCCTGGAAACTAAGGAAGGAAGATGGACACCTCCTAAAGGAAACCCTGACTCTAATCCTGAATGACTACCAGTATGAACAGGCCTCAAAGGTAGGTGAGTTCATACACAGGAACCTAAACCAAACTGACCCTATAGGACCCTGGAAGTAATGACAGGAATGAGTCTACCTGTTCCTCCAACAGGAAGGACGAACAGGAGTCTCCCTCAGGCCAGACAACTGCTTCAACTTAGTGGTTCAGAGGTTTCTCAAAACCTACACCAATTTGCCTGAGCTGCTGGTGAAGGTGCCCATTTCCGAAAGTCACCTACAGCTTCTGCCGGTCTGGCAACGCTGCAGCAGCGCTTATACTTGCCAGCTCACTGACTACTGTGCGACCTGAACACGCGCTGGAACTCTACCTGCTCACAATAAAGACGGACAGCACTGCATGTGGAAAAGGTTCTGATCAGCGGCCTAGTGTCACAACTAGGAGGGAAAAGTTTTGTAAAATGGTAAAGGAGTACCTAGCTGACAATGTCAACGTCCTCAGCGATCCCTCTGTGCCTTATAATTATTAGGTGTCTAAGCTGGACACGTGGCACGAACTGGCGCTCTACGCCGCTGGGGGCATAATAACAGCTAAGCGCATCCGCCTGTCAACTGAAAATGCTAACGCTAATCAAAATGAACAAGGCCTGGATTGCCCCTGACTTCGCTATCCCACCAGCGGAAAGCGGCTGAACATAAAGGAGCTTTTAAGGTGTATTGAATACACTGTATTTCCATGAACCCCTTCCTCTTCTCGTCCTCTTCCTCCTCTTATCAAACTGCTTATTAGCTTATTATAACTGCCTTTAAATATTTAAGAGGTTCACCAGCAGGCCCTCACCCCTAATTTTTTAACCTAAAAAATTAACCTCATTCTGGTCCTCCTCCTGACATGTTGACCTAACAAGAATCTGTCTTGCGCTGCCCTCCAAACTGAGACAAGAAGCTAGAAGTTTTGGATGACTTTGTTTCTTGCGCTCTGCCAGCACACACTGTTTCACCGCGCCCACCGTGCACCATCAGCAGCACGCCCACTTCCCTGTCCCTTACTGCGCACCTTGCGCATATTAAATGGTATATATGCAAGTTTGTCAAAAGTACAGTTGCGCAAATTTTTTTTAGTGTATGAGCAGAAAAATTTCACAGAATGAGCAAGCGTTATGCAGCAGATGCAAAGCAGGTAATGTCACATACCTGTGCTGCATGTGCAGTATAACCTTTCTGTATCCTAAATACCTGACATCTAGTGTATTTTTTTCTGCCGTTATTCATATAATGTATAACGTTTGCGCAATCAGGCACAGATAGTGTAGGGATAGGATTTGGCTAGGCAGGGCTAGTTGTTCTTTTGAAAAGACCCAAAAGTCCTTTTAAGGACTTTTGTTATATCTGGCTGCAATATTGTTATTCTTTGCCTAATCTTAACACCAGCTGTGCAGTACAATGTTTGTTTCTCCTATATACAAGACATTTATTGTGTTACTTTCTGCCGCTAATCACGGTGACATTACATGTGCAGTACAATGTATGTTTCTCCTATATACCTGACATTTATTGTGTTTCTTTCTGCCGCTAATCACGGTGACATTACATATGCAGGACAATGTATGTTTCTCCTATATACCTGACATTTATTGCGTTTCTTTCTGCCGCTAATCACGGTGACATTACATGTGCAGGACAATGTATGTTTCTCCTACGTACCTGACATTTATTGCGTTTCTTTCTGCCGCTAATCACGGTGACATTACATGTGCAGGACAATGAGCCATAGGAGGTTTACCACTTTGTAGAACAAACCTGGTGGCTCGATGTTTATCAGGCTTTGCTAACCAAACACCTACATGCCCATGGACACCAACACCCCAGTTTCTTAAATCCTCCCGGCCACTGCCATTCACTTATTACAGGCCTGAGAACTATGACCTAGGACCATCCAAGCCATTGTATCCTGGACAATATTTCACATCATTTAGGGAACAGACAGAGTGGACAACCACTCCCCAGGGACCAAGCTCTCTAACCCATGATTTAAAGGTATTTGATCTGTAGGTGCATAATATATTCTAATGTTTTTTTTGTTTTGTTGGGTTTATATTTAATACATATTGTTATATTTCTACACTAAATGTTTCCTGTCTTTTTGGGGTGAGGTTAGGAAATTGCACCATATCTGGCGTTTTGGTTATTAGTTCTGTGTTTCAGCTAAACATGAGTCAAAAAACAGAAATAATTAACACCATTTTAGAGTGTGTCATGAATAGTACTTTTTATCAGAGCCAAGTGGGGTCATTTATTAAGACTAGCGTTTTAGATGCCGCTCTTAACCCTGCGCTGGTGCTTGATGCGCCTGTTATGAAGAGGTCGGGCCTAAATATACTATAGCTCCCTTGCTGGCATAGATTTAGATAATTTCTACGCCTAAAACAGTTGTAGAAAATGATAAATGAGATGGGCCCTCTTCCACACCTACTCCATGTTCCTTTTCTTAGCACTGGCGTACGTAACGTGGATGGGGAATAGGTCGGAGATTCGGCCACAATTCCCCTTGCGACCAAATCTGCAACAGATATATGCCACAAAGTGTACAGTATTGTTGAACTGTCCTTTGGAAAGGTCATTAATTTGACCATTTTGGGGTTGGTGGTCACAGCTAGCTCACATATCATCTATTTGAAGAGTACATGAAGCAGAATACATACCTCGTTGTGTGCACTGCAAACACAGTGCACGGACTGGGGCCCATGTCTTCAGCCCGATGATTGTGCCACTCGCTCTCCTCTGTCTGTGCTGCACTGGCCAATCAGCTTTTAGCAGTGCTAGACTCCTGCTGCTGATTGGCTAGTGCATCGCAGCAGCAGGAGAAATAACTGAGCGGCAGGACGTCCTCACTGCCCGGCTCAGTCAGCCACCGGACTCCAGCCCTCACAGTCAGAGTTCTCCAGGGCTGCAAGTTAAAAAAACAAAGTTTATGACCTGGAGGTGGGGGGGGGGGCAGCGATTCTGCCTTTAACAGCAACAGGCACCAGTGTTTATTTGGGTGGGGGGGAGGCACATGCAGTGTCCCACCTGTCGTGTGAAAGGGACACTATAAACTGTATTTTGTATAGCCATGTCACTTTTGATAGAAAAATGGTAAAGAAGGCAGCACTCCAAAATTCCGTGTCAGACAAGTGGTTTATTCACCCAAGCAGCAACGTTTCAATTGCTCATTGAAATCTTTTTCAAGCTGTGTTTAACATGTGCTACATACAAGGTATATATAGTGCAATCCATCAAGTGTATCCAATCAATTCATTACATTATTAATACATAAAAAACCATAATTTCATAAAAATCAGCCATGTGCATATTCATATTCACTACTCATCAATCATAATGTCCCAGTGATCATATACAGTATATTTCAAATTGGTTTTTGACAGTGATCTTGTGTACAGTACATAAGTGCAATTAAATCGTGCCAGGTGCATGATTAGTGTAATTAAAAAAGTACAATTAAAAACAGACCTGATGTCCGGAACCCCATGCCCGTCTGGCGTTGTAACATAACTACTGCGCATGCGTCCGAACTTCAAAGTTCCCACAGCAAGCAGGATCTCGATGTTCACCATAATAGACCACAGTGCGCATGCTCCGGAACGTCCGTGATCTTGCGAGAGGCGTGAACTCGGCGTTCAGGGCAATAACCTCATTAAAGATGGAGGTACTATTCTAACATTTGTTTACTGCACCTGTTTAAACTCCTCTAATCAGGAGGAGCAACGTTACCATAGAAATGTAAATAAACTAAATAGGGATCCACTATTAACATACACCTATGGTTATTTCAATCAGGGTCGGGCAGAGTCATCAGTTACCCACCGAAACTCTAGCCCTCCGGGGAAAAACAATATTACGTAGTTCCCTCACACAGCAGTGGGGTACCACGATAATTGTTGCCCCTTTTCCTTACTGAGTACCATAGTATAATATTATTAATTGGGGGGATATATGTTATCTCTGAATTGCTCCAGTGATAGTCACTTCCCCATTAGGGTAAAGCTTCCTGGATCCACCTTTGTGTGGCCCAGGGCCCCTACTCAGTTCCCGATCCTTAGTTATAATAGGCTAGGATCCACTATAGAAACTAGACAAACAGAATACATAACATAAATTAATACAGGCTAGCATAAAACAAATGTATTTTCAAATAATACAATGCACCAAATCAGTAGCACAGCGCCATATAGGTTTCCGGGTTCCGAATACATAGGGTCTGTGATGGTCATATAGACTGAGAATTCCTGAAAAACAAAAACAAATAATCAGTGAACTGTATGTAAAAAACATATAGTAACACATGTATCACTCACATCGTGTTGATGTATAGCCACCTGCAGATAATTGGTAACAGTCCACCTTCATTACATCACCCTAAATTCTACATTTAATCCTTGAGGTTTCAATGTCTGCAGTGTATAAATCCAATAGAGCTCTCTTTTTTTCAAAAGTGTCATCCTGTCCCCGCCTCTTCTCAGTATAGGAATCTGTTCCAGTATTCTTACCCTGAGATCATTCTCCGTATGTTTAAGCTCTGTGAAATGTTTTGGTACAGGGAGATTAAGTTTCTTTTTTCTAATTGAATATCGGTGTCATGACACTTTTGATAGCCCTGTCATTGTGAACTGTATTTACATGTATAAAAGTGTTGTAAGACCATCCTAAGGCAGTAATACCAATTTCCACCACTAGATGGTGCTGACTAGAAACATACAAATATACCCCTCTATGGTATAGAGAAGAGGTAGTGAGTCAGTAGTAGAGAAGAATGTGAGGAAGGCAGAAGCAACCTAAGCTATGTGCAGGAGGAGAGAGTCACCCCAAGGCCGCCATTCCTGTTTGACACTGGCCATGTCACAGCTACAAGATGGCAACTTACCATTTCTTGGCCGCTAGAACTGGCATGAACTGGATTACAAGCCTGTCAAAGGTAAACGCTGAGATCATCAGCTTCATGGACTTTGTCAGCAAAACTTATACTGACTGGAAGTAGCTCCACAGCACCCGGACACAAACCTAGCAACTTCAAGCTAAAGTTGTGATTTAATGACCTACTGAAAACCCCAATGGGCAGTCAGGTTTATACTTAAGTAACACGGTGCAGAAGTATTAATTCCTGCCGTGCAGGGCCAACATACCCTGGAATATAAACCTCATTTTATCCAGAGCCAAGACTAGTATTATCAGGGGACTGACTAGAAGGAGAAATTAAGAGTAACAGGATTTAAAGCTACAATAACCGACCATCACTGCCTTAGAAGTTTTACAACACCAATCTGTAACATCTGCTGCATACTAAAAACATTGTACCTTTATGACATCCAACCTCAAGGCAAAAGTAAAGAGTTTATTTTACATCTTAAACTGCCTCATTATTGCTAGCAAGGGTGTGTCTACCTTAAGACACTGGTGTCACGGATAACCAGGACCCAGCCGACCGACACAGTCAAAATTACCACCAAGGGCACTTCATCTGACCATCCGGTGGAGTCCTGCGTACGGAGTGTCCCCGAGGGAAGTCGTGTCCACCATACACGCAACTGCCCGCCAGTCCGGGGCAGTCAGCAGAACCGTGAGTAAAAACCATCGGCAACACCACACTGTGACATATCCCTTAAGCTCAAGCGATTCCCCCCTGCGGTACCGGCCCGCTGCACACACTGTTTTCTATATAAGCATCAGGAGCAAGCAGAGTTCATCCATGAACTCTGTTTGCTGCTTATGCATGTCATAGAGAGAACAGTGTGCCCAAGGACCCCCCCCCCAAAAAAAATAAATAAATAAATGCTGCTTGCTGCTGCATATATAGAGGACAGTGGTGTCCTAGGCAGACCCCCCACCACCACCACCACCTCCCTATGAACTCTGCCTGGGGCACAGTAAGCAACAAAGACAAGCAGAGTTCATTGGGGGGGTGTCTGCTATATAAGCAGCAGCAAGTGTATATATATATATATATATATATATATATATATATACAGTGCCTTGCGAAAGTATTCGTCCCCCTGGAACTTTTCAACCTTTTGCCACATTTCAGGCTTCAAACAAAAAGATACAGATGTAGTAGAGAATGCGCTCACTGGATTCGCGATTTTTTGCTAACAAGTGTAGTTACATGTAACCACCACTAGATGGCGCATGGAACTACAGTTTCAATGGCAGAGTTCAGCGCAGCTCCGATCTCCTTGAGGAAATCGGAGCTGCACTGGTGTTTTAATACCCCCCCTCCTCAATATTAAAACATTGGTGGCGCAGTGCACCCCCCAGTATAATAAACATTGGTGGCGCAGTGCGCCCTCCCCAACCTCCCCCAGTATAATAAACATTGGTGGCGCAGTGCGCCCTCCCCCAACCTCCCCCCCAGTATAATAAACATTGGTGGCGCAGTGGGCCCTCACCCCCAAGCCCCCAGTACAAGAAACATTGGTGGCAGTAGGGATCGGAGCCCAGCAGTGTAATCGCTGGGCTCCGATCAGTTACCATGGCAACCGGACGCCTCCGGCTTGCCATGGTATTCTTTATGGTGCGCCTTGAACCCCCGGACCCCCCTCACTACTAAAATATTGGTGGCGCAGCGCGCTCTTACACCCAACCCCCACCCCCGGTACAATAAACATTGGTGGCGCAGTGCGCCCAACCCCCCCAGTATTAAAACATTGGCGGCGCAGTGCGCCCTCCCCCCCAACCCACCCAGTATAATAAACATTTGTGGCAGTGGCCACAGGCGCCCCCCCCCCTTCATTGGTGGTGCAGTGGGGACCTGACCAGAGCCCAGCAGTGTAATCGCTGGGCTCCGATCAGTTACCATGGCAACCAGGACGCTTTTTTTCCATAAATAAATAAATAATTTTAAAAAAAAGGCGTGGGCGTCCCCCCCTTTTTTCATTCTCCAGCCAGATACAACCAGCAGCAGCAGCCTGGCACTACCAGGGTGGGAAGGGACACAGTTATTGGCCCTTCCCAGCCTAATGGTACCAGCCTGCAGCCGCCCCAGAACTGGACCCTCAATTTAGAAGGTCCGGTCCTGCGGGTACCCGGCTCTTCCCGACACCCCTGGTGGTGGTGGGTAAAGATGTTGGGGTTAGTGCTGGCCATATTGGCAAGCACTAAGCCCAGTATTAGTAATCAGGGCCGTCTGTACATAGCCGTGATTAGTAAAACTGCAATGTTGTAAAAAAAAAAACACACACACACACACTTATAAAATAAATAACGCAAATACATTAAAAAAAGTACACGTGTTGGGTATCGCCATGTCCGTATCAACCTGCTCTACAAAAATCTCACATGACCTGACGCCTCAGATGAAAGCAGTAAAAAAATAAAAATAAAAACGGTGTAAAAAAAAAAGCTATTTTTTGTCACCTTACATCACAAAAAGTGTAATACAAAGCGATCAAAAAGGCGTATGCCACCCCAAAATAGTACCAGTCTAACCGTCACCTCATCCTGCAAAAAAAGTAGTCCCTACCTGAGACAATCACCCAAAAAATAAAAAACTACAGCTCTCAGTCTATGGAGACACTAAAAAATCATTTTTTTTTTTGTTTCAAACAGGATATTATTGTCTAAAGGTGAGCAGCAAGTACTTAATACAGTATGTATAAAGGCTGCAGTAACCCCCCACACGCTCCATCTATTGTTCTTTTACAAAGGGACTAATGAACGCTTTGTTTACTGTAGCTGGGATGTAGCAGCACTGTGTAAGCCGTGTACCGGGGTGGGCTCCCCAGGATACAGCGAAGTCACAGACAAGGAAGGAGACTCCAACTCAGATTGACAAAAACAAGATTTTACTAAGTATTTAACGTTTGTAGGAAGGAAATACCCCAAGCATATATACATACACTCAGCTAGAGGCTGAGGCACTTGTGTTACACAGCACGGTACTCTATCAGTGTGCGCTTCTCCACAGTTTTGCCTATCTGCAGGTTATAGTAACCCAGCAGCTTTACCTTTTAATACCCTAATCTCCACAAACAATTCTGTAAGTGCGGTTCAGGAGCGCCGGCAGTATAACACAAACGCTTACAAACTTAACCAATCAACACTAAACCTCAGAAAGAGTATAACTAGTTGTTTGCCACAGTAAACCCCTCTTCTGTAGCAAGGTAGCTTGCAGCCTGCAAACCACCTGTCTAATCTTCAGGCTTTTACCCAGTAGCTACTGAATTGGCGCCAATAACATAATGCGGTTCGTGCACGGTTACCCACTGTGTCTGCACAGTGGGCCTCAGTTCTTTCACTGACCCAGGTCCGTTGGGTACCTTAACTTTCAGAAGTATCTGGTAGAGGATCTCATCCGGCAACCACGCAGTCTCACTGACGCTTCCACTTGTCCTCTCAATAGGGCTCCTGATGGTAGTTCTTCTAGTCTGTAATATTGCAACAGTCTCTGTTCCAGATCTCCTTGCAGAGTCTTGCTCCCTTAGGGAATAGTCTCACTTGTGGATCACACTAGGAAACACAGACAGTAGCTCTTTCTCCTCTGCCTCCTTGCAGCACACTCTCAAGATGGCTGCCACACACTTCTCCAGTCTGAAGCTCCACCTCCGCCGAACAGGATCTCTTGGTCATTGCTCCAGGGAGCTATAGTCTTTCCTGTGGTAAACAGTGACATCTTGTGGCCAAAAATGAATGTCAGTTTAATAACAACTATATTTACAGGAACAGGTGCATCACAGAATGGAGGCTGTTTCACCACCTTACATGCCACCCCACTAGAGGTTGACGTCCCGGCAACCTTCCCCATACAAATTCGTCCTGTGCATAGCGTTGCGGGGGTACACCAGCGTTGGACCTGGTTGTCCTACGCCAAGTCATGGGTTCAGGGGTATCGGGCACATCCCTTGGAGGTAGTTCTGCTGGCTGTGCAATGCTCTCCCTGGGTGGCAAACCTGTCATAGCTGGGGGTTCCAGAGTGGCTTGGGCAGGGACAACCCACCATTCCTCATCATCTATGGGGGCTTCCCAGTACTCTGGCTAGTGGGAGGCAGTTCCCCTCTGCCACGGGTTCCTCAAAATTACAGCGTCTCAACATGTTGCGGTGAAGGTTCC
>ONZH01012875.1:0-43953 GCA_900303285.1 Rhinella marina
GGTCAATCCACTTGCTGTTCATTTTGATTAGCGTCAGCCTGTCGGCACTGTCGGTTGACAGGCGGCTGCGCTTATCGGTTATAATGCCCCCGGCTGCGCTGAACACCCTTTCTGATAGCACGCTGGCGGCAGGGCAGGCAAGCACCTCCAAGGCGTACAGGGACAGTTCCAGCCACGTGTCCAACTTGGAGACCCAGTAAGTGTTAGGACGCCGAGGGATCGGGAGGACAGGGGTACGGTCTGCAGGTACTCCCGCAACATCCGCCATACTTGTCCCTCCTGCTGATAGCGGGCCCCGCAGTGATGGAAGTTGCACGAGGGGGTGCCATGAACGTTGTCCCACACCTTGGAGAGTGTTCCCCTGGTGGCTGTGGGCCTGATTGATGTTGTGGGACTCTGGGAGACCCTCTCCTCTCTGCCGCCAGCGATGGTGGGTGGGAAAATCTCCATCATGTTCTGCACGAGTTCCCTCTGGTATTCCAGCAATCGATTCGTCCTCTCCTCTACCGGAATAAAAGAGGAGACGTTATCTTTATACCGGGGGTCCAGGAGTGCGAAGACCCAGTACAGTTTGTTCTCCACTATCCGGACAACACGTGTGTCCCGGGAAAAGCAGCCCAGCATGAAGTCAGCCATGTGTGCCAGACTCTGAATAGGCATGACCGTCACTGCCCCCACCAGAAGGATCACTTGCCATTTCCTCCTCTTCCTCTTCCGCCTCCTCTCCGCCCCATCCGCGCTGAACCAATGGGACGCACACAGCCTGACTGCTACCCTCGCCGCCAGCATCCTCCTCCTCTTCCACAGCCACCTCCACGTCGTCCTCCTCCTCATCCTCCTCCTCCTGCAACTGCCACCGTGAAGCAGACAAAAGTGTGGTCTGACTGTGTAGCTCCGTTGCGTCTCCTCCTACCCCCGTCTCCTCTGCGTGCAATGCGTTCTCCCTTATTGCGATGAGCGATTCTTTAAGGACGCATAGGAGCGGGATGGTTACGCTCACTATAGCGTCCTCGCTGCTGACCTTCTTGGTGGACTCCTCAAAGATACGCAGTACATCGCATATGTCTGCCATCCATGGCCACTCGTGGTTGGCAAACTGAGGGAGCTGAGTTGGAGGCACGCGTGGATTCATAATCTGGTACTCCATCAATGCTCTCTGCTGCTCACACACCCTGGCCAACATGGAATAGGTGGAATTCCAGCGAGTCGGCAGGTCGCACAACAGCCGATGTTCAGGCAAATGGAGGCGTTGCTGGAGTTTTTTTAAGCTAGCAGCAGCTACAGTTGACTTCCGAAAGTGAGCGCACAAGCGCCGCACTTTCACCAGTAGCTCTGCCAGGTTGGGGTAAGTCTTTAGAAATTTTTGGACTACCAGATTAAAAACGTGGGCCAGGCATGGTACGTGATTGAGTTCGGCAAGCTCCAGAGCCGCCACCAGGTTACGGCCGTTATCGCACACGACCATGCCTGGTCCTAGCTGCAGCGGCGACAGCCACATCTCCGTCTGCTGCAATATGGCGTCCCTCACCTCTGGGGCGCTGTGCTTCCTGTCGCCCAAGCTGATGAGCTTAAGCACCGCCTGCTGACGTCTCCCCGCGCCAGTGCTGCAACGCTTCCAGCTAGCGGCTGAGGGCGATGTTAAGGCAGAGGAGGAGGAGGAGGAAGAGGAGGGGGTGTATCAGAACCCATGCTGGCAATCTTGGGCGGGGGTGGTAGGTAGGCCGTCTCTGTTTGCGACCCCGTCCCCGCTTCCACAACATTCACCCAGTGTGCCGTCAAAGAAATGTATCGTCCCTGGCCGCAAGCGCTTGTCCACGAGTCGGTGGTCAAGTGGACCTTTGCGCTGACTGCGTACCTCAGGGCCCGCCTGATGTTACGCGACACGTGCTGGTGCAGGGCGGGGACGGCACTCCGGGAAAAGTAGTGGCGGCTGGGGACGGAATAGCGAGGTGCGGCAGCCGCCATCAGGTCGCGGAAGGCCTGCGTCTCCACAAGCCTAAACGGCAACATCTCCAGGGCCAGCAGTTTGGAGATGTGGCAGTTTAAGGCTTGGGCTTGGGGGTGACTCGAGGCGTACTTCCGCCTGCGGTCGAACGCCTGCGAGATGGACAGTTGTTGGGACGAGGAGTGTGAAGGTGCAGGCGAAGAGGCGGGGGAAGGGGAGGCTGAAGGAGAAGGCCCCAAAGTAGCCGAGGCAGAGGCAGATGTGGAGGTGTCCTGGCTGGAGGTCTGGACCGCAGTGGCAGCACACAACAAAGGGGAAGAGGCAGTGGCAGCAAGACCGGGCGCAGGTTGTATTGCGTTTGCTCTCTCCCACTCAGCCCAGTGCTTGACTTCCAAGTGACGCCGCATGCCTGAGGTGGTCATATTGCTCTTCTCAGAGCCCCTACTCAGTTTTGAGTGGCAGAGTGTGCAAACCGCGCTCAGTTTGTCATCCGCACAAACATTAAAAAATCTCCACACCACAGAAGTACGAGGCCTCGATGGGGGAGCTTCGCGCGACTGCCCGCTGCCGGGAACAGCTTCGGCCCTGCTGGCTGTGGCCTCACTTCTCTGTCTGGACTGTCCTCTGCCTATGGACATCCCTCTGCCTGTGGACATCCCTCTGCCTGTGGACATCCCTCTGCCTCTGGACATCCCTCTGCCTCTTGCTGCCTTTTTCGGTGCTGCGCAGACCACCACCTCTCCACTGCTTTCCTCGCTGGACATCACCCCTGGCCAAGTGGGGTCGGTCATTTCGTCATCCACCACCTCCTCTTCCACTTCCTCACTCTGCTCCTCCTGCTGCCCACTGGACATTCCAACAGCCTCCCTTGATGGCAACTGCGTCTCATCATCATCATCGCTCATGATAACAGATGCTGGCTCAGGGTCCACATCAGCAGGAGATGGCGAAAACTCAAGTGTTTGGGCATCACTACAAACAAATTCCTCTGCTAGCTCCTGGGATTCTTCCGGCACATCTGAAAAAGGACCCGAAAAGAGCTCCTGGGAGGGGTCAATGGTGGGATGACTCTGTTGGCCAGGTGTGGAGGAAGGAGGGTCAGAGTGAGACTGTGTGGATGACTGGCTGGTGGACAACTGTGTGGAAGCGCTATCGGCTATCCATTGCACCACCTGTTCAACCTGCTCAGGCCTCAACAGCCGGTGTAACCCGCCCCCTGCTTAACTGTCCCATAAAGGCAGGGATTCTGGATGAGCGGGATCGCTGGCTGACCCTCACCAGCACGCATTGTATCCCCACTGGCTTCAACAAGGCCCCCACAGCATTTCCGCGCCCCCGTCTCGTCCACGTCCTATTCCGCTAGCCCCCTCCGCATTTTATTTTTTTTTTGTTACAATATTTTGCCTTCACAGCCGTGAAATTATTTTGCAAGAGAACGCACAGTACAGTTGCCAATTATAAGGCCTATATATTTTATAGTTCAAGGTACACAGCCGTGTACTAACTGTTCAGCGGTGGTATTAACACCAGGTATTTAAATTAGTTTGCAAGAGAACGCACAGTACAGTTGCCAATTATAAGGCCTATATATTTTATAGTTCAAGGTACACAGCCGTGTACTAACTGTTCAGACGGTGGGTATTAACACCAGGTATTTAAATTAGTTTGCAAGAGAACGCACAGTACAGTTGCCAATTATAAGGCCTATATATTTTATAGTTCAAGGTACACAGCCGTGTACTAACTGTTCAGACGGTGGGTATTAACACCAGGTATTTTAAATTAGTTTGCAAGAGAACGCACAGTACAGTTGCCAATTATAAGGCCTATATATTTTATAGTTCAAGGTACACAGCCGTGTACTAACTGTTCAGACGGTGTGTATTAACACCAGGTATTTAAATTAGTTTGCAAGAGAACGCACAGTACAGTTGCCAATTATAAGGCCTATATATTTTATAGTTCAAGGTACACAGCCGTGTACTAACTGTTCAGACGGTGGGTATTAACACCAGGTATTTAAATTATTTTGCAAGAGAACGCACAGTACAGTTGCCAATTATAAGGCCTATATATTTTATAGTTCAAGGTACACAGCCGTGTACTAACTGTTCAGACGGTGGGTATTAACACCAGGTATTTAAATTAGTTTTGCAAGAGAACGCACAGTACAGTTGCCAATTATAAGGCCTATATATTTTATAGTTCAAGGTACACAGCCGTGTACTAACTGTTCAGACGGTGGGTATTAACACCAGGTATTTAAATTATTTTGCAAGAGAACGCACAGTACAGTTGCCAATTATAAGGCCTATATATTTTATAGTTCAAGGTACACAGCCGTGTACTAACTGTTCAGACGGTGGGTATTAACACCAGGTATTTAAATTAGTTTGCAAGAGAACGCACAGTACAGTTGCCAATTATAAGGCCTATATATTTTATAGTTCAAGGTACACAGCCGTGTACTAACTGTTCAGACGGTGGGTATTAACACCAGGTATTTAAATTAGTTTGCAAGAGAACGCACAGTACAGTTGCCAATTATAAGGCCTATATATTTTATAGTTCAAGGTACACAGCCGTGTACTAACTGTTCAGACGGTGGGTATTAACACCAGGTATTTAAATTAGTTTGCAAGAGAACGCACAGTACAGTTGCCAATTATAAGGCCTATATATTTTATAGTTCAAGGTACACAGCCGTGTACTAACTGTTCAGACGGTGGGTATTAACACCAGGTATTTAAATTAGTTTGCAAGAGAACGCACAGTACAGTTGCCAATTATAAGGCCTATATATTTTATAGTTCAAGGTACACAGCCGTGTACTAACTGTTCAGACGGTGGGTATTAACACCAGGTATTTAAATTAGTTTGCAAGAGAACGCACAGTACAGTTGCCAATTATAAGGCCTATATATTTTATAGTTCAAGGTACACAGCAGTAGTGCCAAATATAGTTTGGTATGTAGCAGAGCACCTAATACACCACTAATGCCTCTCTCTGTCCCTACTCCAGCAGCTATCCCTGAATACAGCAGCCGTTCTCTGTAAAGTCTATATTGTAGTAAAGCTATCACTGTACTGCACTATAGTAGCCCTGATAAGGGCTTTTAATCACGCTCCTGCCTGTCCAACAGCTAAAACCTGTCTCTCCCTTCTCCAGCCTCTGTCCCTGACTAAGTTCACGCAGCATATGCGTACGAGCAGGAAGAGCTGAGTTTTTAATATTCGAGGTCACATGGTTTTTCCAGCCAATCCATGTAGACGCCGTTTTCGCGCTGCCAGCGTGCTCAGCGTGCCTGTCATACCCCCCCTGCATGGTGATTGGTGGAAAAAGAGCGCCAGGGAAGGTGGGAGGGGAAACGAATTCTAAGTGCGCCATCGCCGTTATACTCGAACGAAATCGAGTACGCCGAATAGCGTAGTATTCGATCGAATACCAGCTCGATCGAACACTACTTGCTCATCTCTAACTGTTAGCTCGGGCAGAACAGTTACTTTTCCCACTGCCCGAGCTGGACTCGGGGGAAAACAGTTAGGTGGTTAAAGATGTTATTCAGGATTAGAAAAACATGGCTAATTTCTTCTTAAAACCTGTGTACAGGCTGTGTATGGAACTGCAGCTCAGTCCTATGTACTAAAGTAGAGCTGAGCAGTAGGCTCTTGAGCCCCCTACCCCTAAAGTGGCAGATGCAGACAACCATATTCAACTATCTTTCTCTATACAGGAATATAAAAAATATCCACAGCCCCAGTAAAGATACATTATGATATCAGTCAGCACTGCATTTGTACCTAGTGTTTAACATTCCCTTTAAACTTGACTTAGAGTCCTATATCCTCACCTAAATAAGGCTACTTTCACACAAGCCCCCTATTAAGAATAAATAGGGACAAAATGGAAGCGTTTTTTTTCCGGTTTTGAGACCCTATGACGGATCTCAATACCGGAAAATAGAAATGCTAGTTTGAAAGTAGCCTACTGTGCAGCAAGGCCATAATGTAAGCAAGGCCTCGACTCAGAATCCTGTATCTTTCACATACAATTTTCAATTAAACCGTCACGCGGCTGCAAAATAATGCAGTTAATGACAAATTGCTAATCATTACTTTTCAGCAGCTGCATATTAATCATCGTCTCAGCTTTCAGTAATTGTAATGATGCATATAAATAATATTCATGCCTGTGATAAAACCCAAAGAGATTGGCTGATGCAATCAAGAAAATGTCAGATAGGAAATTCCTGTGACCTGCAATTATAACTGTGTCTCACCTCTTCTTAAGACTGCCACTTCAAAGCTGCAGCTTTCATTGCCTCGAGTGCTGCAGTATTAAGTATTACATAGTTTGGCCATTCAATTCATGTAATAATTTGCAATGGAAACATCTTTTCTGACCTTTATCAAGTGATACTTTACATAGAATAGTAGAACTTTCTAAAAGTTTTCACGTACAGGTTATACTTTTAAAGAGGGAAGCTTTTCTTACAAATAATTAGTGAGAAGCAAAGTTTACAAAAATTTGATTCTGCTGCTTTGTCGAATTTCACGAACAAATTTATTTTGTGATGAATTACTTTGTCGTGAAGCGCATTTCTTTGTAAGTAGCGGGCGCAATGACGGGGAACAGCGATTGCGCCGCCCCCTCTCATTGAACTTCTCAGATGCCGCGTTCATCGCTGATCGCGGCATCTGAGATGAAAAATGAGGGCTTTTAGGGGTTAATCAGTTAAAACAATTAAAAAATAATACTCCCCTTATCCATCTGAGCGCCAAGAGGCTGCAGCGGCCATCTTGATTGGAGATCCTGCACAAAATCTTGCATGGTGCATGATTACGTCATCACACTGGCCAGCATGGTTCAATGACGGGGATCGAGACAATCGCGGTTTCCCATCATTGCCCCCTCTACTTACAAAGAAATGCGCTTAGTGACAAAGTAATTCATCACAAAGCGCCGGAGTCAAATCAAAGTTTTCGCTCAACACTAGTGTTTACACATGCTTCGTTTTTTTCTTTAATCCCTGCACTGCCAGTCTAGCAGATCAATTGGAGAAATGAATATGGAGATCTCTAGATCCATGTGAGGTACAGGGCTGGGTATAACTTTATTAGAAAGGTATTGTCATGTACTATATAATGTCTGATCTTCATTTTTCACATCAATCATGGGAGAACCCCTTTAACAACTTCCAGAACTACCATAGACTATAAAATTCCACACAGTCATATTTTACTCTTCAAGAGCAAGGAGCCTGTTGCCACATACTCTCCAAAATGGTATCAATGTAAAATACAGATTGCCGTGCAAAAATTAAGCACCCCTCCCACCCCAACACCCACCTCCGTAAACAGAAACATAACAATAACAGTTATGGGGATGCAAAGAAAAAAGATATTTGTTTCAATTTTTTTAAAGTATTTAAGTACTAAAACGTGCAATGTGGTGAGTATGGTGAGTATGCATCGGTAAGTCTCTATAGGAGAACGGAGGCATTTGAGAGTACTAAGCAGTAATAGCAGAGCACTTATGTAAATGCAATGTTCCCATTTTAATAATAAGATGAACGCAATGACTACTTTCCGGTAATTTCATTTCTAAGGATTTAGTTTTACTTTATTATGATATTTATGATGACCAATTAATCTGCTTTATGCCTTTATGGCATTTGGGTCAATATTGTGAAATATGCTTGGTTTAATTGCTCAGTCGTGTGTTTACTTTCTATGCAAATCTCCGAAGGAATAAAAAAATTATTGCAGAGCCCCCTGGCAACAATAAACAATTGCTGGTGTCACAGCTTCGGCTGTCAGCATTTATGCCCCGCGCATTCCGTCTCCTGGTTTGTAACAAAGCTGAAATTACATCTCCCGTTCAAGCTGTTATTTTCTTGGGCTTTGCTTCGGCACAAACCTCTTTAAGGGGCAACTAAACTCATTTCCTAGTGTCCCAAACCAAAAATACCATATGCACTTGCAAGTAATATATTTGCAAATGTATATCCCAAAACACAAAATTTTACTCGTTCTCTGGTTCGAGGTCAAATCCTTTTTCCAGTTTTGCTGTGTACATGTAGACAAAAGCTTCAGAGCAGAGATGTACGTACAAGAGTTTTTTTATGTCTATGAATATTATTGTAAGATTGTCCTCAATAAAACTTAACCTCCTAACAGTCACGTTAAAATTGGAGAAACCCTCACAAAAATGTCACTTTTTTATTGTAGATTTTTAATGTGTGTCTGCAGTAAATCTTGTTGGTGCACAACTCAGGGGACACTATTGCATTTTTAACCCCTTAGTGACATCAGTAATTTTAGCCTTAAGAACCCTTAAGAACCCCCTTTGTGTTCTAGCAGTCATAACTTTTTAATTTTTTTCTTCTACATTTTTCAGGATTAGTTGTAGGTTTTTTAGGAACCATTTTGGGATATATATAATGTAGAAAGTAACTTGTATTATTTTATTTTTAGGGGGAAAGATAAAAAAACAGCAATTATTACATTATATTGTAGAATTTGTTTTACTGTGTTCACTGTGTGTTAAAAATAAAATAATTTTATAATCTGGGTCACTACAAGGATCATAATGTCACATTTCTATATATTTTTTCAGTTTTTTTTTCCTTTCCTCCTGCAGCCTGACATCTCTGCAGCTGCTCCCTCATTCTCATCCAGACTCACAGGGGAAGGGGGGGGGGTTATTTTATCTGCTCATATCTCTGGTTTGGTACCAGCTAGAGCTGACATCCCAAGCTTTCGGACAATACCAGAATGACAGTAATGTGTTCAGTAAAGGGGAAGATCTCCTCTGTTGCTTGGACATTAGCTGTCATTTTTCAAACAATGTCAGCTTTCAAACAAGACCAGTTGCATGTTTCTAGCTGCTACCATTCAGGAGATTGAGGCATCTAAAGCAGCCCTCCCCCTCCACTTTCTGCCTGAGCCCAGCTCGGGCAGAACCAGGGGCGTAGCAATAGGGGAAGCAGGGGGAGCAGCTGCTTTGGGGCCCAGACCCACAAGGGGCCCCCTCAGGAGGGAGACTAAAAGATTTTATTGCCAGGCCCCCCTCAACAGTATTATACAATGACATTATATACAGTGACACTATAGAAAGCGAATGGAGCGGCTGTCAGGCCTTGTCTGGGAGAGCTCAATCTTGACTAGCAACAAGAGTGAGGGTTGCATGTGAGTTCGGGGTTGCGAGGAAATTTCTGGGGGGGCCCCATTCAAAAATTTGCTGTGGGGCCCAGTTAGTTGTAGTTATGCCACTGGGCAGAACAGTTCGTTACTTTTCCACTGCCCGAGCTGGACTCGGGGAAAACAGTTAGGTGGTTAAAGATGTTGTGCAGGATTAGAAAAACATGGCTGATTTCTTCTTAAAACCTTAGTACAGGCTGTGTATGGAACTGCAGCTCAGTCCTATGTACTAAAGTAGAACTGAGCCGCAATAACAAATACCACCCATGGACAAGTATGGTGCTGTTTTTGGAAGAAAACAGACAGGTTTTTGTAATCCTGCACAATGTTTTAACCCAGGGATCAGCAACCTTCGACACTCCAGCTCCTGTGAAACTACAACTCCCGGTATGTTCACTTAATCGACTGTTCTTGTAATTGCAATAGAATTAAAAGGAGAATTCTGAGAGTTGTAGTTTCAGAACAGCTAGAGTGCTGGAAGTTGATGATCCCTGGTGTAGACCACCCAGCCCACCAGGTAAGCACTCTTGGTAGGCATTTGTTCTCCAATAGATAGAAACCACCTGAAGGCAGAGGCGTAGCTAGGCTTTCCTGCACCCGGGGCAAGGATCCAGTTCTGCGCCCCCTCAAAGCCACGCCCATCAAAGCCCCGCCCAAGCTCCACCCCTTCCAAGCTCCGCCCACACCCAAGACCAAAGCTGATTTTAGACGCAAGATATTTTAATGCACGTTTTTGCAAATATTTACGTAATAATTCAGGACTCAGGAGCATCAATTCTTGTGAAGTAACAAGATGTCTTTATTATTCCAGTTTAAAGTTTACAAAAACTTTGTCAGCAAACTGCTATAAATGTCCACCCCAAATGGAGCCAGGAACTTCAACTCTTAAAGCACACACTCCTTCCCCCACCTCTCTTGACATGTCTGTCTTAGTAATCACTTGCATTCTAATCTCCATGTACTAATTCTGGAGCATCTGCTGTTATGGCCCTCTGATATGCCTTTCCTACATTATTCCTGCTAGAAGTAATGATTGAATTGCCAGCAGTCTGCAGGTCGTGTACAGTTGGGTGTTACCAGTTGAAGCAGTGTCCACCAGCAGCAGTCATGGGAAGAGTCAGACACCTCTGCTACTGCTAACACCCACCAGCACCTTTCCAGCAGAGTGCAGGCAATACAGTTATTAACTCCTAGCAGGAGTAGTAAAGAATTGACATAACACAGAGTCACAAGAGTAGAGGCTGCAGAATTACTACATGGGGAATGCAAGTGGTCACTGCAATTGGCATGTCAGGAGAGGTGACAGGCCCCCCTTTTTCTTACCCCCCCTGCAGTCCAAAGCTAACTGTCACAAACTAGCCAAAATAGTGTGTTGGCTTCAACACTTCTAGCAGAGCTCTCAGTGAGTGGTACTAAAGAGAGTCTGTCTTCATTGCCTTATTGAACTCTGACTGAGCATGCCTGTGTGTGGCAACTCATAGGTAGTGACAAGAGACAGCTGGAATCCTCTCTATGTCACACTGCAGGTGTCTTCTGCAGACTGAAGGCAGATTCTCTTCCTTCCAACACTGTTAGAGGTTTGCCAAGAAGACTCCTTACATTTTTTTTGACATGGAAAACAAAAAAAATCTGTCCCCTCTCCTGACATGTAGTAAATACTTGGATTCTCCATGTACTAATTCTGGAGCATCTGCTGTTATGGCCCTCTGATATGCCTTTCCTACATTATTCCTGCTAGAAGTAATGATTGAATTGCCAGCAGTCAGGTCATGTACAGTTGGGTGTTACCAGTTGAAGCAGTGTCCCACCAGCAGCAGTCATGGGAAGAGTCAGAACACCTGCTACCTACTGTTAACACCCACCAGCACCTTTCCAGCAGAGTGCAGGCAATACAGTTATTAACTCCTAGCAGGAGTAGTAAAGAATTGACATAACACAGAGTCACAAGAGTAGAGGCTGCAGAATTACTACTACATGGGGAATGCAAGTGGTCACTGCAATTGGCATGTCAGGAGAGGTGACAGGCCCCCCTTTTTTCTTACCCCCCCTGCAGTCCAAAGCTAACTGTCACAAACTAGCCAAAATAGTGTGTTGGCTTCAACACTTCTAGCAGAGCTCTCAGTGAGTGGTACTAAAGAGAGTCTGTCTTCATTTCCTTATTGAGCTCTGACTGAGCATGCCTGTGTGTGGCAACTCACAGGTAGTGACAAGAGACAGATGGAAATCCTCTGTATGTCACACTGCAGGTGTCTTCTGCAGACTGAAGACAGATTCTCTTCCTTCCAACACTGTTAGAGGTTCGCCAAGAAGACTCCTTACATTTTTTTTACCTGGAAAACAAAAAAATCTGTCCCTAAGAAAGGATACTACAGAAACAGTAACCATCCCTGTGCCTACACAATAAACCTAAACAACAGTTACATTTTGACTTTACGAGCTTTAATCGCTGCAAATGTTTTTATGATGTCATCATAAGAAATTTTTGCAGCAATCTCATGCTCAATGGAAATAATGCTAATACTTGTTAGACGTTGTTGTCCCATTACACTTCGAAGGTATGTTTTCAGAAGCTTCAACTTGCTGAAGCTTCTTTCACTGGAAGCAACCGTTACTGGTATTGTGAGGAAGATTCTCAAAGCTATGGCGATATTGGGGTAAGCATCTTGTAGTCCATTCTTGTAAATGAAGGTCAACAGACTTGCAGGTGTGGCAGTTCTTACACTTGTGTTGAAATCCAGAGCATGATATTTAAAGCTCTCCACTTCTAAGATTATTCATCCTTATCAAGATCATTTTCATACACCTCAGATAGTTGTGTGGCCTTTTCCTTGAGCTCTTGTGTTGATAATGAGTCAAATTGAGACCCAGTAAGAAACCCAAAAATATCATTCAGCTTATCTATGGCTTCAAACCGCGTTCTCATTTCAGAAAGAATTTTGTCACTTATTTCAACAAGTGCAATCCTAAATTTGTCTTCTTGTGACAATAGCACACTCTCATCTTCGCATTCTTCATCGAACATCCTATTGACTTTTCGCTTTCTTACATCTCTGAAGTTTGGATCCAGCCCACACCTTTCAGCTATTGTTTTCGCTTCATTTATGGCATCGGTTGCATAGCTTGTTCTAGTAGATTCTAACAGGTTCAAAAGACCATGAATATGCTTTGCAGACATATCAATTGTGATAGTTTCCTGTTGAAGAAGTTTGTTGACACGATCAATCTGACTTAGCACTTTGTACCAAAAACAAGACATGATGACAAATTCAAACTTCTTGATATATACATCAGTGAAGCAGCCTCTGTTTTTGTCTCCATATTTGTGACTGAACTGGTTTTTAAATCATTTAAAGTGTCTATTATTTCAGATAGGTGCATATAAATGGGCTTTACTGCGTCCAACTTTGCTGACCATCTGGTTTTGCTTAGTGACTTGAGGGTAACTGTGACATGTTTCTGTAAAACTTCCCATCGGAAAGTTGAGGCAACAAAGAACAAGTACAGACAATGTAGGGTTCCAAAGAAAGTCTCTGCCTGTCGTGAGACACTTGCAGCATTTACTCCAACTAGATTTAAGGAATGGGCTGCACAGGGTACAAAGAATGCTAGCTTATTTTCTTGAAGTAACCGTGCTTGAACCCCTTTATACTTTCCAGCCATATTGGCTCCATTATCATACGATTGCCCTCTGCAATTTGTAATATCTAAGCCATCCTTTTCTATTTTCTGTAGGATTAATTCAGTAAGGGCAAGGCCCGTTTTCTCACTCACTACAAAAAAATCTATGAAGCTTTCAACTATTTCAGGGCCACACTCTGTAATTTTAACGTATCTTAGGACTTCCGACATCTGTTCCAAATGGCTTATATCTGGTGTACAGTCAAACATCACAGAAAAATACTTTGCTTCTCTGACATCATTAAGGATGTGTTCCCTTACTTTACCAGCAATGATGTCCAGGAACTGGTTTTGAATCTCAGGTGAAAAATAGCTCACTTGTCCTTTCTTATGACGTTGCAAATGTTCACACAAGGGGACGTGATAGTGAGAAACAAGTTCAATCATATTCCGGAACTTTCCACTTTTTGGATCTGCAAAATCAAAATGTTCCCGTGAACCTCTCAAAGCACTACCCTGTTTGGCCAAGTGCATTATCACATCAACTATAACACGAAGAACTTCCTTCCAGTGGTTTTCTTCATGCACTATCTGGTCTTGAAGTTCCCTGTCAATGCCACCCTTGCCTAATGAAGACTCAAGGGTTTTCCAGGAACAAAAACTCATTTTATGGCTCAAAGAATTTTCATGTTCTGGAATTCTCTCACTTAATTTTTTCCACAATGTGAAACCTTCCTGTTTTGCCAAAACTGATCGTTTTTGTTCTGCAAGTACTGAAAACATTCTACACGGTATACAGTACAAGGCGTTTTTTGACTTGCTATATTCTAACCATGACCTGCGTACTTTCTGCCCATTTGGCATCTTTTTAAAAAACCAGTCTATTGACAGTTTTCTGCCATCTCGGAAACTGTTGCTGACATCAGGTTCTACACTTGTTGTTCTCATTCTAGTAACAAAGCACCTTTGTCTATCCGAAAATTTGGCAGGCCATGTTCCTGGGTCATAACAGTCAAAGACAAAGGTAGACTCACCCTGTAAGGCTTGTGAGCAAGATACTGAGGGGGGTTCAACTCCTGTTCTTCCATATTTGTAGTTCTGTTATGGCATTCTGGTGGTTCTGTAGCGACATCTGCAGTCTGCTGTACTTCATGCCCTGCTCCAGTTGTACCTTCTTCATTCTCAATCTCACAGATTATGTTGGCATCCAGATTGACTGTAATTTCAACAAAAAGAAAGGAACCAAAAAGGTCTAAGTCAACAGACATGATGATGGTTATAAAAAGGACATGAACAGGTAAAGAATGTTGGGCTCTCTCACCATGTGAGCAAGATACTGAAGGGATATGCAATTCTGGCTCTTGGGCACTGGTAGTGGTAAAGCATGAGGTATCTGTAGCGACATCTGCAGTCTGCTGTACGTCTTGTTCGGTCACAGTTTCACCATCCTGACTGTCATTCTCAGTGGTTATTTTGCCATACACATTTCCTGTGATTAAAATAAAAAAATTATCACTGATGCGTACAAAATACAGGACATGAGCAGATAAAACTTGCTTGTTTTTTCTCTTACTGTGTGGGCAAGATGTTGCAGGGGTGTTCAAATCCTGTTCTTGGGCCTGTGCAGTGCTGGTAAAGCATTGTGAAGCATCCGTAGCGACATCTGCAGTATGCTGTGCGCCATGATCTGTCACAGTTAAACCTTCTTGACTCTCAAACTCAGAGATTATTTCGTCATCCACATGTCCTGTGATTAACAGGAAGAAAGGAAACAAAAAACATTGTTCATAGTTGAGTGACATGTCCAATGGGTTAAACATGATGTCTGGTCTGCAGATACCATGTTATAGAGCTGGAGTAGTTGAGCAGAGATTGATGTACAATTTCGTGGGACAATATTTATTAGCACTTGCAATTCATTCATTCATATTCTTGGTCATGCTGGGCTTTGAAGTGAATTGACAGAGAAATTGACAATCTACTCAACTCACCCTGCTGCTCTATAACATGCTGCCGGCAGATTACACCACAATTGTGAAATAAAAGTCACATTTTTTCAAATACAACACTTGCACATATATGCCTACCTTCATTGTCTTTTTTTCTATTTAGCCAGGAACACAATAGAGACGAAAACACGTTAGCTTGTTTCCCTCTATCCTTGGCTCTTTTTCTGAATTGTGCTCCTGATGGTCTCTTGGGCTTGGACATTATATGATTCTGGGTCTTGACACTTTGAGTGAGAAATCAAGCCCAATCACAGTCATAGGTAAAGTAGAGACCTAAGATACACGTCAGGAAAAAATACTCTCAGTGACTAGGAATTTTAGTGAACAACAAATTAAGTTATAGAAACCAGTGCCAGACAGCTGCTGCCAAGGCCAATAAGATAATGGGTTGCATCAAAAGGGGCATAGATGGCGGTGATGAGAACATAGTCCTGCCACTTTACAGATCACTAGTCAGACCACACATGGAGGACTGTGTACAGTTCTGGCTCCTGTGAACAAGGCAGACATAGCAGAGCTGGAGAGGGTTCAGAGGAGGGCAACTAAAGTCATAACTGGAATGGCCTGGGCTGGGGTGGACTACAGTACCCAGAAAGATTATCAAAATTAGGGTTATTCACTTTAGAAAAGTCTGAGGGGAAATCTAATTACTATGTACAAATATATCAGTGCAAGCCAGCTGTCCAGGAGGGGAGAGGAGAGAGCGGGGGTCTGGTCAGACTCAGTCACTTAAGCAGTGCAGGACACTCAGGCTATTAGAAGAAGCAGCCTGACTGAATCATTCTGGTCAGAGACAGGACTAGTCTGAGAAACTGTAGGCCAGTAAAAGTTAGGCAACATTACCAATATAATGTGATATTGACCACCAGTGCTGGCCTGTCTGTCCCCTCACCTCCTGGGCAGCAGTGGCCTAAAGTAGTAGGCTCACTTAGCTCTTGGGCAGGGGGCAACAACAAGTATTTGTGACCTGTCCTGACCTGACTGACCACCAGACCAGCAGCAGTCCCCGACTCCCCCCCTGTCCCCTCATAACAGCTGAGAGGCTAAGCAGCTCACCTCCGAATGGATCAACTTTCAAGGCAGACTCAGTCCGCCTCACCGTCCTCCTCCTCCGCAGGGCAGCTGGCTGGCAGCAGCAGCAGGACCAGGCAGTGAGGCAGCCGCAGGGCAGGCGGCGGGCAGTGGATCGGCTCTGTCACCAACACAAGGCTGCGGGCTCTTCCTCGCTCCTTGCTCCGCGGTCTCCTCCGGCTCCTCAGAGTGACTCCTCTCTCTCTCTTTCCAAAAGGACGGGACGGGAGTTCTTCTCGCGCTCCTTTATTGCCCGGCTCTCTCCAAAAGGCGGGAGTTCTTCCCGCGCTGCTCTTCCCGCGCTCCTTTTGCTGGCCCTGCCCCGCCCCCAGCCACCACCGCTGCGAGCCTGCGTCTAGTTAACCTGACGTCACTGCGTCAATCATGTATGCCAGTCTGAGCGCAGCCCAGCTCAAGCGCTGCTGCGGCCTGGCTCTGTCTTCCGAGTTCCGAATCGAATCCGGCGACGGTCGACGGTCGACCTGTCCTGTCTGATTCAGATCGAGTTATATTTAATTAAACTTTAGTTTTTTGGGCCGCTGGCTGGCTGCGCCCCCCTAGTGCTGCGGTCAGTCTGCGCCCGGGGCACATGCCCCGTCTGCCCCCCCCTGGCTACGCCCCTGCCTGAAGGGTTAAATTTCCTAGTGGTATATTGTCTCCTTCTGTGCCAAAAAACCTAATAGATCATAGGTGATAATAGCATCTACACATGGATGCCCTTATACATGAAGTCTCAAAATACACAGTAAGTGCAATTATTGATTATTGTAGTACTTTATGTGCAATCAGTTGTAGTATACAAGATCCTCCACTGATTATGTCTGTTTCCTCGGCGGGCGTTTATTATTCCTTATTCTGTTGTTTTGCATCGATTTGCATTTTGATTTGCCAGAAATGTAAAAATAAATATGTTATTGTTCAAACAGCAAATTTTTCTCCATTCGAGAATATGCAACGAGATGGTAATTTAGCATTTAAAGACGTGGTGAGCGCTATGCTAATATCAAAGTTTACGTTCTTATGCTGATTGCAGAACATCAGTGCCTGATTGCCTGATTTACACTGAATAATTGATTGACTGATAGTCCTAACAAAGCTGACTGTCCCCGCATATAAAGTGTGCCCCCTCCCCGGTTCTGCTCATACCTCATACCACAAGTGTGATTGAAGATACTGCCACCCTCTTCCTTATCTGCATTTTGCTTTCTGCATAGGAAGATTGCCGATAATTGGTGACAACCTAGACAGATGTTAGTGGATAAAAGCACCAAGACATGCTAGCTAACCAGGGATGATAAATTAGGACAGGCAAAAGTGTATGTTTTACAATTTCATATACAGACAAAAATAAACTCACCTAGATAGAAATGTCGGATTGCTGCAAAACTGTGCATGCAGATATGTAAGTGCTTACAGGTGTGATCTGATTATACCCTTGGTCTTGCCACAAGATGGTGTAAAAGTACTCTCCCCATTGCCGAATAAATAGGCTCTCAGAGGCTACTTTTGTGTAATGTACCTCTTGGTGAGTATAATCCAAAATTTTGGATCTTAAAATGTGACCCTTACTCATGACATTGCGTTACGACATTCACTGTATGAACAGGCATTTTCACATATGGCGATGCCCATGATGTCATTTTTGCAAAGTTGTTTATTTATTTTGATTTTATTTTTATCTTGGGGACATGGGGCGGATTTGACTTTTAATATAGTTTTATTTGTTTTAATATATATATATATATATATATATATATATATATATATATATATATAAACTTTTTTTTACATGAGATTGCAATTTGTATAGAGTAATGGAATTTTCTCCATTATTCTGTACACAAATCACTATATTACAGTTAAGTGCTGCCACCTGCTGGCCTGAACTGTAATATACAAGTAAGGAGCCTGGAATCTTAGTACAGGCTCAGACTCATTACTGTAAAGGAATGTCTTTCCCAATCTCAACATTTGACCATGGCATTTGAGGGGTTAAATACCTGCAGTCAGCATTACCGACAATCGTGGAAATTATCTGCGAGTGCCTGCTGTGTGAAACATCAGGCACCCAGCGGCTATGGCGCTCATTCCACTCTGACATCCATGATACATGTACGGTGGATGTTGTGAAGGGGTTAACCAAATTAGAGGTATATATCTGTATACACCTTCCCAAAAGATAACATTAGCCAGTACCTCCTAACAAAGTGAAATAAATGGGCAGGTGCAAATTTGCCATGATAGCAATGCAAAAATCAGGAAGCTTCTGCAGCATGTAGGTACTGTAATCGTTTTTATTATTTAACTGTTATAGTCACAGGTAAACTGTGGGCAAGGACCTACTGGACCTCACACAAGTTTATCAAAATGTGCACTAAGAACCTAAACATTATTAGTACCGTATAAAAAAATACGTACATACATACCTTTTCGGCATGATGTATTTAGTATATTTATTAGGCTGTGCTAGGTACAGGGCTTATTAAGACCGGCGTAAAAAAAAAAAAAAAACGCCAGTTTTAGTCTGTTCAACATACATTCAGTTTTAGAGGCTTTAAAGCAATCCTTTTATATTTTTGTCACAAGGGAGTGTCCCTTCTTAGGGCTCATGCACACAACTCTATTTATTTTGTGGTCCACACAAAACGGATCCGCAAAAAATCCGGATGACATCCGTGTGCATTCTGTTTTTTGCAGAACGGAACAGCTGGCCCCTAATAGAACAGTCCTATTCTTGTCCGTAATGCGGACAATAATAGGACATGTTCTATTTTTTTGCGGAATGGAAAAACGAACATATACGGATATGGAATGCACACAAAGTACCTTCAGTTTTTTTTGCGGACCCATTGAAACGAATAGTTCCGCATACGGTCCACAAAAAAAATGGAGCAGACACGGAAAGAAAATACGTTTGTGTGTATAAGCCCTTAGTATAAGGATCCTATGATTACAGACTGATCCTTAACGTATAATCTGACGTATAATCTTTTAGGACAAATCTAAAAGCGAATCCACTGCAGCACCGCCACAGGTAGTGTTGAGCGAAGCATTTGAAGCAGAATTCGGTTCAAAGCTTATGAAAACGTCGATTCACAATGAATCCGAATTTTCTCATGCTTCGAAGTTTTTCTTAAAATGGCGGCTGCACATGTACAAAGTGAAACTAAGTGTAGAGGTGACAAGCCCATAATGTCATGCAGTTAGCCAATCCACAGATAGCCATCCCCTGTGATGTCACAGCCCTATAAAACCTTCATCCTGTGCGGTCTCCGCCATTGTCCTGTGAGCTGAGCATAGAGAGAGACTTGGTAAGCGCTCATGTGCTAGGGACAGTGTTGCTGAAAATTATTAATAGAAGAATATTGGAGAGGGAGAGTACAGGGAGACTGTTCGTAAATAAAGATATGTAATTCACTACCAATAAGATAGACGCCTTTATTCCACTGCCAGCGTGGCACCGAATACTATCCAGTCTGACCCCCCCTAAGGTATTATTGATGACCATCCTCATCTTTTGCTGGCTTTACTTCTTCCAAATCATCCTTTAAAATATCCATGTCCTAGAAAAGTCAGCAAGATGCAGAGAGAGGAGGAGCTGGATGTCCCTGATGACATATTCTCATCAATATTAGATGATGTAGAAAAGGTGGAACAGCAGATGGCAGAAGAAGGGCTCCCACCTGTAGGGCAGAAGAGTTCTGAGGGTGGAGAAGTTGGTACAGAGCCAGTTTAAAGATGCATTACAAGTGACACACAGCCATTAACAATAAAGACCAACTATACAGTGTGATCTTCATTATTAAAGGAAAGGCAGCTGCCGGCTAATTGACCACGCGGATCTTCACCGCAGCATGGCCACAACCCGCCCGCAGCACGGCCACTCCGTGTGGAAATACCCTAATGCAGAGGGGCCTGGATATACCTGATTTATATTGATTTGTGATAAATTAATTTATCACAAATCTAATAACTTGTGGAACTTCAGCGAAGCTGCCGAATCAATTTTTTCAAAACTTGCTCATCTCTAACCATAGGGAACATGAAATGTTAAACAATACCCACTGATTTACTGGCATGCTGGATCCTTCAAAGCAAGAGGTTCTCTTTCTACATTCTCCCAGCTCAGACGATCAGATTCTAGAACACCCCTTTTTTTTTAAAGAAGCTCTCCCACAAAAATGTTTTTTCTCTGACCTGTTAGAAATGTACATGATGTAAACTTTAATGAAGGTAATTTTCTTATCAGTAACTGTATTTGTGAGTTATAACCTCCCTTCTGATCCTCAGCTGTGCCATGTCATGTGACCAAGTCTCTGATCTCCAACTGACACAAGACAGGAAGCCAGTTACTTCTCTATTCATTCCTATGAGACTGACATTGAGGCTTCCATAGGAATACATAGAGAAACTGACTTCCTGTCCAGACATAAGATGCTGTGTTATTTGGAAAGTCTGAGAACTGGTCAAATGACACAGTTGAGGATCAGAAAGGAGGTTATAACTTACAAATACAGTACTATAGGTTACATCATGTACCTTTTTAACAGGTCAGAGAATAAAGATTTGTGTGGGATTGGTTCTTTAAATCAGATTACGCTAAGACTACATACCTGCACACATTGCAGATTACACTCAGTTTTTCCGGATTTTCACACAGAAAAGATACAGCGTAATACAGTACCAGAAAAGATCAATACAGAAATTGACCTGCCATGCAGATGCAGATTTTGCCAATTGTTAGTGCAGATTTTTTTAGTGAGGATTTGCAAAGGGTGAGGTCAGGGCAAAACCGCATCAAAATTAACAACAAAATCCGCAAGTAACACATGTGGATTTTGGTGCAGATTTGGAGCAGAATGCTCAACCTGTGGCTCTCCAGCTGTTGTAAAACTACAACTCCCACCATGCCCAGCTGTAGGCTGTCTGGGAATGCTGGGAGTTTTAGTTTTGCAACAGCTGGTTGAACATGCCTGCTCTACAGTAAAAGAGAAAAACCCTTAAAGTGAGTGATTGCAAGGTTATTGTGTAGCAGAAATTTATCTTGTAATCAATTTTTCTTGTTCATTTTGCAGCTATGACTCATTAGCCATTTTCATGGTCTTGTATTACTACTGCAATTCAAATTTTGTACTTTATGTTACATTTATAATCTCCCATCATTCACTACAAAACTTTATTAATTTCTTTTACAACACTTCTTCTATACAACACGTCTATATTATTTACAAATAAACTGTTTTATGTTCACATCCGACAGTTCTGATTGCCGTACGAATGACCTGACCGAGAGCGCTGCTCAATGAAATGATACACTTTGTTTTAGGCCTGAATAATTTTCCAGAATGAGTACTAACTTCAATCCATAAACTTCTGGCGCCCGTGACAGTCGGCGTTTGAAGACAGATTGTGATATTTCTTTTGGAACTCTTAACATCCCATAAAGCGGTTCAACAAGAAGGGCTGTCAGCTCTTGCGGAAAATATGTGTTTGTTTCATATAAATAGTCTTCTGATTCTCAAGTTGAAAGGTGAAATGATTAATCAAACTATTTTATAGCTAAGGATGCACAAAAGTCACACTGTGCCAGCTGAATATTGCCGAACTTGTCTCCAAGAAGGGTATAAATAAAAGAAATTATAGAATACGGACAAGTACTCGAGATAAAGGCCAATCTCCTGCCAGAATACAAATGAAATAAGCATTAATCACAGCGGCTTTCTTACTAAACCTTACATGAACCGTGCTCTGCATATTCATTACAAGAGATACGGTAAATCATTATTATGTTTTTAAATTTACAGCATTAACTATGTTGCTGCCAAATATTAGAGGATTCTTAAAAGGGTTTATAAAGAAAATATATCATTGGAAATCACCTATTAATTTTTTAAATTAAAGAGGACCTTTCACCGCTCCTGACAGGTCAGTTTTAATAGCTTTGTGCATCCCCATGTGATAACAATTACGGAGTATCTATTCTTATTGCTCTATGTTGTTCTGCTCCTCTATTATTTCTACTAGAAGTTATGAATGAGTTGCTAGCAGTCTGCAGTAAGGGTACAGAGTGGTGGCAACCAGTTGGGGGCGTGTACCTGCACAGACTCACTGTATCCAATCAGTGCTGCCATTTGCAGTCTGTGCAGGTACACACCCCCAACTGGTTACCTCCCCTCTGTACCCTTACTGCAGACTGCTAGCAATTCATTCATAACTTCTAGTAGAAATAATAAAGGAATAGCACAACATAGAGCCATAAGAATAGATGCTCCAGAATTGTTATTACATGGGGAATACATGAAGTTATTAAAACAGGCATGCCAGGAGAGGTGAAAGGTCCTCTTTAAATACACTGTATTTTAAATTGATACATTGTAATGAAGACCTGTTAGATTTCATGACTGTTGAGTAGTCCAAGATAATTTATGTAGTTGTTTATGTGGTTTTAGACTTGCCATAAATTTTACCAGCTTCAGTCTTGGGCTACTTTCACACTAGCGTTTCTATTTTCTAGTATTGAGATCAGTCATAGGGTTTCAATACTGGAAAAACACGCTTCCGTTTTGTCCCCGTTCGTTGTCAATTGGGACCAAATGTAACTGAACAGAACAGAGTGCCCCAAAATGTATTCGACTCCGTTCTCATACCGGAGAGCAAACCGCAGCATGCTGCGGTTTTCTTTCCGTCTTGGGATGTGGAGCAAGACAGATCCATCATGATCCACAATGCAAGTCAATGGGGACGGATCTGTTTAACTTTGACACAATCTGACACTATAGAAAAAGGATCCATCCTCCTTTGACTTTCAATGGTGCTCATGACGGATCTGTCATGGCTATGTTAAAGACAATACAACTGGAACTTCATAACGGATGCAGATGGTTGTATTATCAGTAACGGATGTGTTTTTGCTGAGCCCTGCAGGATCCAGCGAAAATGCAAGTGTGAAAGTAGCCTTAGATGGACAGCGTGCTCAGGGTTGTTAAGTTTTATGTAATGTGTCCAGACACTGATTGAAAGGAAAGTGTGAGACTACATTGGCACACCCCAAATGTTCTCAATTTATTCATACATTTGTGGGAGTTATGACAGAGGAATGGCACAGCGTAGAGTCGGAAGAAAAGATGCTCCAAAATTGTTGTTTCGTGAAGAATAGAAGTATTTCAGATATTGTGACAGTGCTCTTTAAGAAACGGTAGCGGGGGCTGAAATATTGTCGTTCTCATCCTGGCTGCTAAGCACTTACACTGGACTAATACCTCTTGCCTGTTTTCAGTTTGTGCAGTGTAAACCACCGGCGGGGTCAGCAGTCATTTCATTATCTGCAAAGAATGGGGCTACCAAGCTGGAGACAGGATCACACCAATGACAAATGAAGACACCTCAGCTCCTTATCCCTCCTCTCCCTTCTTCCACAGTGAACTCTGCATGTCACAGGAGCCTGCCCACAGCACCCTCCTCTTGAAGTTATGTTTCCATGCTGACTCTTTGGGTTGAGCGAATCGAAGTATCCGAAGTGGACTTTGATCCGAATTTCAATGGAAAATTCAATTTGCCTTGAAGCTGAATTTCCTTGTACTTTGTGGTAGCTAATCAATTTTCCAAGAAATGGTGTAAGAAAAAAAACATACATACTCTCTTCATCCATTTCAGCGCGAAGAGGCTGGCTAGCGTGGTGACGTCATCACCACTGCGCATGTTTTTGTGCGGGATCTTCAATCAAGATGACCGCGGTGGCCTCTTCGTAGTACAAATGTAAAAGGCGAGCATTTTTTAAACCCCTGAAAGCCTCCATTTTTACATCAGATGCCGCGATCAGCGATGATCAACACTATTGACTGTCACCAGCTTTATCTCATATGTTTTGAGTCTCATCCAGTGCCAATTCATGTAAGGATCATATTCTTGGTTAGGGTACTTTCACATTTGAAGGCAGCCGGACCAAAAGTACGACATGTAACAGCCCCACACGTGCACCAGTGGCAGCACGGATCCGGCAGGCTGTTCAACTGCCAGAACAGCCTGCCGGAATCCCCTGCCGCAAATGTGAAAGTACCCTTAGGGGTAATATACGTATGGAGTTGCACAGAGCAAATCAGAGTAGGGCAGCAGCTTAGACAAATATAATAAAGGCCTGGCTTTGGAGCAAGTGCAATAAATCATTAATTACGATTGCTATTACTCTCATGGAACCACTGCAGCATCTGAATATGTAGCATGCAAAAAGCATTGCGGCACCTGTAATAGCTCCTAGTAGCTTACCTAGCTCATGTTCCACAAAAAGTTAATGAATGCAATAATATTATGCATTATGGTTACTAGATTTCTGGAGATGGGTTGTTGATCCAGGGATTTATTCTGGCTTTTTTTCCCTCATGAAGCTTTTGCCTTCATCTGGGTCAACATTGCAGGAGAATGAGCTGAACTTGATGGAAATATTTATTTTTCAGCCTTATAAACTACTGTACATTTAGATTTCATATTGAAAACATTTGTCCGCTCGCTTCTATATATGATGCCTACAGATAAGGCCTCATTCACATGACCGTTGTTTGGGTCCACATCCGAGTTGGATTTTTTGAGGCTCGGATGCGGACCCATTCACTTCAATGGGGTCGCAAAAAGATGCAGATAGCTCACCGTGTATTGTACACATCGTTGCTCCATTCCGTGGCCCCACAAAAAAAATAGAACATGTCCTAGTAGGCATTTCTATCATGGACCACCCGTTCCATAAATTGTGGAATGCACACGGGCGGTATCCATGTTTTGCGGATCCGCAATTTGCGCACCGTAAAACACGCACGGTCGTGTGCATGTAGTCTAAGGTAAACAAAGACACCACTATTTTTACCTCAGCAGTTTGACAGCGGGAACTGCAGCTGATTTCCCTGACAGCCATATGTTTTTCATGTCTAAAGTATTTTACCTACAGTGAATGCACCATGGCTGAACAAAACAAAATCTGATTTTCTGGATCCAACTGCAGTGTCCCATTGCTACATCAGTTCTCCACTGCGAAAAGGGTTACATATATTTTGTGCATTTTCTGTATGTATGTTGGACAAGGAATTAACAGGCCTTTTCTGTTGTTACTAGGTGGGGCCGTTTCCAACCTCATCATAGGGAGTGGTTAGAATTCAGTTATTCGGTATATCCTGAAACAGTGAAGTGAGTGAATGCAAACTGGGAAAAGCCCGGGGACAGAATCAGCCAGAGAGAAGGAAAGGTGTAGATAAATCTTTAAATTAGTTAAAGAGCAAAAGATATATGGAGCATATCAGTGTTAAGAGGTGATGCATACAGGAGCTCTGTGGAGATAATCTGACTTTTGGAGTCCAGCAGCCAACATGTCCAGGAGATGAAAGGCTTCAGGTGTTTGGACATACTTTACAGGCAGAGTGTAGATCTGTTAGGCTGGTTTCAGACGAGTGAGTGTCATGCTGAGGACTTGCAGCGCAGCTCCCATACAGAACTTCCAGCACTGCCCAGGTTGCATAGCATTACATTGATTTATGATCCTATGTAACCCTTAGAGGTCTGAAATGTGTTATATGTATAACACTGACATAAAGAGGTTATACCATCTAAGACATTGGGAGCATATTGCTAGGATATGTCCCCAATGTCAAATAGGTGCGGATCCCAAATATAGGTGCGACCACACCTATACTTAGAACGGAGCCAGCAAAGTCCTGAAGGGACACTGCACATGCACCCTCCATTCATTCCTATGAGAGCGCCGAAAATAGCCAAGCGCCAGCTTGGCTATTTCCCTCAGCCCCATGGAAGTGAATGTTTATCAGACATTGGGGGCATATCCTAGCGATATGCCCCCAATGTCTGAGATGGTACAACCTCTTTAAGTGTTTAAAAGAAAAGTGCAGTATGAGGCAAATTGCTTCAGAGAAAGAGCTTGGCCTGTTAACTATTGTATGTTTGCAACTGAAAGAACTCTAAGATCTGTGAAAGTGCAAAACTATATGAGAACTGCCTGTCCATGCATACTGAGAACTGTGAATCCCGTGTTCGAAGCTTACTGAGTGTAAAGAACTGTTCTGCTGTTAAATCTACCTCATCATGGCCCCACGCTTCAGGTAACCCAGCCTTGCACATCACAATTCATCACTACCAAGGGCACCCCAACCGAAACCAGGCAGGAGAACCCCAGAACCAGGCTGTGCCTTGAAGGGAAGAAAAGGTGCACCCTTCCCATAACTGCACTGCCCCAGGGTTTTAAGAAGACTGCCACCATCAGTAACTACTACCCACGTTATTGCTACAACCACTCCTATTCTCTCCACACTCCCTGGTGGGTCGCTGCACAGTCTAAGGTCGGTCAAAGGCGTCTTAGAGGGTAATATAATAGACAAGGTAGTGAATTGCTCATCGGAAAAAAGAATGAACGGTAAAACTGATAACATGATGTGATGTGTGCCTGTGGGCTTCTGGGGATATTTTTTAGTAGGAATATAAAATTAAATTGTCATAAAATTCATTTATATTTAAATTTATTAAAACGTCTGCTGCAGTCATAAAAATATCACTACTACTCCTCCGGTATATGCTGGCATATAAATAAGGTCTCTTTAGCTGCTTTTCTAGGTTTATCAGAAAATTTAAAGCTGATTCTGCTGTCTCCCTGATGATGTTATAATGACCACATTCATTATCGCTAAAATGTCCCAGGAATACGACATTAGTTTTTGGTAAGAAAATTGAAAACTTGAATAAACCTGCATTGCCTGTATTACTGTTTCGCAATGTGCAGGAGATACGTGCTGCAAGATGCCTCCAACAAGACTGCCCTTTTATCCAGCAATATTTCATTGCTGGTTGCTAGGACCACTCCACATTCAACTGTATTTGAATACTGAGGAGAGGTATGGGGGCTGATGTCTCCTTGCTCTGCTGTTCACACTCAAAGACCACAGACGACTAGGCCTGAAGCCTATCAAAGGACATCACAGGTGTCATCATCATACCAACTGCCTCAGCTGACATACAAGCAGTTTAGAAAAGGCCTCTGTCCTGCATCACATCGCAGACATGGAGCAGGAGTGAAAGGGAGTGAAGTGTTTTTGGGGTTTTTTTGCCTCTCTGGGGCAGCATAGTATTGTGCCACTATAGGGGGCATTATGGTGTGCTTACTACTGAGAGCATTATGGTGGGCTTAAATAATACTGGGGGCACTATAGAGGGAAATTATTACCAATGGGGGGCTATAGGAGCATTATTACTACTAGGGACACTGTAAGGGGCACTATTACTAGAGAGGGGGCTCTTTGAGAGATTTTTACTATTTTTACTATTGGAGCACTATAACTGTGTGGAGTACACTGGCACAGAACTAGCTTGGCATAATTAATTTCGGGGGACATAATGTTTGAGGCACTTTTGCTGGTTACAATTATTTTGGAGGTCACCGTGTGAAAATAATTATTGAAGGGGGCACTCCCTCACATTGTGTGGTACAGGTATTTTCTGGGGAACTTTTTGTTTCTGCAGTATAGTATTTGGCAGTATCATGGAGAAAACTGGGAACAGTATTTGGGTTGGCAGCAGGATAGCAATTCATTCATAACTTCTAGTGCAAATAATAAAGGAATGGCACAACATACAGACATAAGAATAGATGTTCCAGAATTGTTATTACATGGGGAATGCATGAAGCAATTAAAACAGGCATGTCAGGAGTGGTGAAAGGTCCTCTTTAAATAGGATGCTATATATGCCTTCATATCATTACTGCTTAGTCGCTGTCACTTATATGGGGCTAGTAAGGAGCATTTATCAGTTTACTAATGTATCAATATACACCTATTTTACACAAGTCCCAGTACATCTTTACAGATGATTTGCTATTTCCTAACTCTATGTTTCCTTTTTTTTTTTTTTAATTGAGTTTTACATTTTATTTCTGTCAATGTGACCTATAATCAGGGGCGGATTGGCCATAGACCTTACAGGGAAATTTCCCGGCAGACCGATGCCCAGAGGGCCGCTGAGTCCTCCTCACGGCCAACCTGTGGAAGTTTTTGGGGATGTATTTTGTGCTGGTGGCAGTATTTTGTGATGGACTGTGGTATTTGGCTCTGTTGGGGTGGTATAATGTGCCACAATATGGTATTGCTGGCCCTGCCTTCCATCAGTTTGGACCCAACTACAAAACTATGCCACTTTAAGTTCCTAGTCCGCCCCTGCCTATAAAGAATTAGTTCCAGGGTTGCACTGTTACAATGTGCAAGGCCAGCCCCACACCAGTTTATAGATTGTTTTTGGTTTTGAAGCTCGTTTCCATTGAAATGAATAAACTGACCTCTAATACCACACATCTGTTCTCATATAGAGGACTTATCCTAATAGTAGACCATCAATATGAAAAGGGTAGTACACTCCTTTAACCCCTAACTGTTTTGCCAGAATGGAGCTCCAGCAGTGGGAAAAGTAGCTAACTGGAGGGGGGAGGGCAGCAATATGTTCAGGACAGAGAAAGATATCACTGAAATCGGGATGCTGGGAATGCAGCTGAAAATGAAAGTAAAAACAGGTTTTACTTGCGATTATTCCCGACTTGATTTCTAACAGTGATTTCTCCTCTGTTGCTTGGACTTTAGCTATCATTTTGGACTGTCAGCTTTCATACAAGACCATGTTTCTGCATGCTTCTAGCTACTACCATTGAGGAGATATCACCATCTAAAGCAGCCCTCCCCCTCCAGTTAGCTACTTTTCACACTGCCAGAGCTGGACTCGGTAAAGGGGTTATTTCATCTGGGATATGCCATCAGAGTTTGCAAAAAAAAAAATCATATGACCCATTTTCCCAAATCCCATAGAGAACCTTCTAGGCCCCTATTACAGATATTGCAGTGTGACCCAACATCTTCTTTCCTGTAACTTTATACTATTGTACATTGTGTGTTTGCTCTATGTCTGTAGGAGACACACCATGCTATTATAAGTGAAGTGGGAAAACATTCGGAAAGTACTAATTTAATCTGTAAGTAGATAATAAAAAGCAGAGACGCCATATAAACGAGTGATACAAATAGCCTATGACACTTATTCTTGTTTTGCTTCAGTTTCTGACTTGACGTCGTCTTTTGTCTCCTCCTATGGGAGCTGATTATCTCTTCTTGTTTATGTCTCCTCTAGTTGCTCTCTGATGTTAATTAGTTATGTGACTGTGTACCTCTCCTCGCAGCATACATTACCATTGTTCAGTCACTCCAGTATGTGCCAAGCTGTGCAATCCCTGCTATGGATCATTCTCTTCGTTTCTACCTCTTAGTGTATGTTGACAGTGATGTCTTCTCTTCTATATTTTTTTATGTTTTTATGCCACATTTATTGTTAGAAACTGGTAGTGATCAAGGTATCGAAGAGGCAAGGCGGCAGATGTTTTCAGCATCAACGAGATAAGGGGATGTATATATAAGACATTTCATCACAACCCGAAGAAAGATTCTCCGACTGCTAAATGGACTTTTTGTCATTGACAAAAGCTTTTACCTGTCTTTGAAGCATACACTCTAAGCCACTCTCTTAAAATACAGTAGGAAATTGATTCTACCATTGCAAAGATAAAAATGAGCCCCAATTATGGTGCTTGGTTATGCCACCCAGGACAGAAGGGCCTTAAAAACCACCTAGGACAGAAGGGCCTGTGTTTGCTTTCCCCTTTACACAGTATGAATGATGGGTGAAATCCATACACTTCCAAATACCAATGCAATTTGTTGCATTAGATTTATAATCAGTTTACTTCAAGAGATGGAAAGCAAATGGTCTTCATCTTTGAGTGAGCTGAGGTATAAAAAGAAATGATGCCCCCAATGAAGTCCACCTACCCATCTATCTGTCCCCCATAGCAAAGATAAAAAATTGGCTCCAATTACGGTGCTTGGTTTTGCCATCCAGGACAGAAGGACCTGCGTTTGCCCCTTTTACACCCTATCAATATGCAAAGAGAAAGAAAGAACCATTGTGCCACCTCTTAGAAGTGGCTCCTTATGAGTCAAAATCCTACTTTCCAAAGTAGCACCAGCAAGATGGTTATTCCTTCCAAGAGGTATAGCTACCAAGAAGGTTCTTCTTGGAAAGTCGGATTTTCACTCATAAGGAACCACTTCTAAGAGATGGCACTAGCAAGATGGTTCTTTTCCTTGGGGTGTACCTCTTTGCGAGGAGTACTTCCAGTAAATCTCCATACAGGACTGGTCTATTTCAGGAGATTCAGTAAGCCACACTATCAACAAAAGGCCAGTTCCATACATTTTCAAACACCATTTCATTCTATTGCATTAAATTTTTGATGAGTTCATTTCAAATGGAAAGCAAATGGTTTTCCACCATATAACACAGTAGAAAAGTAGAAATAACGACAGCATCATCTTCTTGCTAAAAATTGTGGTATTTAATCCATCAGGATACCCATAACACGTGCAACATTTCGGCTGCCACTCAGGCTTTATCAAGCATGCATATGACCATGTGCACCAAACATTTATAGCCCCTTACCTAGTGATGTCATCAGGGTTGACCCGGAACCACAAGCTCCAATCTGCATCTATCCACAAAAACCTACTGTATTTGCATATATTCCAGATATTCTCTTTTATAGGGAGCGAATCAATAGTGAGGAAAAGACATATATAATATACTTAATACTAATGAATAACATTCTATTTACCCATCACACGCTTCCGTTCATGCCCAGAAGTAACGTGTATGTGCAGGCATCCTTGCGCATGTCTAAGGACGTCAGTCTCGCGAGAGGTAACCACGATCACGTGACCCATGACGCCACATCACGTGATACCTAGCCCCAGGTGGCAGCCGAAATGTTGCACGTGTTATGGGTATCCTGATGGATTAAATACCACCATTTTCAGCAAGAAGAGGATGCTGTCGTTATTTCTACTTTTCTACATGTATGTTTTGGAGTCTCTGGACTGGACCCCTGAATAGACATGCATCCTGCTAAGCGTATTTGATCATCAAACAGGTGCTGTACTAATTCTTCTTTTTTTGCATATAACACAGTAGGATAAGCATCACTCTATCCATCTGTCTATCTATCTATCCACGTATCTATCTAACTAGTACTGTCTAATCACGCACATCTTTGCCAGTCACTATTAATATTGGTAGCTTATATAATGATCACCTCTTGGACACCCACTTGTTGGGAGCATGAGGATCCATTATTGGTTGTTTGGCAATTCTCTGTGGGGGTGGGGGGGGGGGTTAAGGCTGAAGAATCCACAATCCCTTAGATTCCGCTTTCTGGTGTAGCCCTAAGTCAAATACCGTATGCTCATAACCCAGAGACTTCACTCCAATGGGCCAGTGTTACATACATACTCAGACAAATAAACTTTCCTGATAAAAGATTGTTTTTTGGCTTTTTTTAAAAAATCTTTCACATCAGTTTCATGTCTCAGCAGAGGTTTACAATGTCATTTCTGTTCCACAAGTATCCACATAGCCATTTACTAAGGCCATGGTTTTCGGCAATCTATGTTGACATCATTCTGCTTGTTATTCTGGTCACTGCACGGCAACTTTCTTCATTATAACAGATGCATGCTCTGAAGCTCATAGCAGGTGGCGTAGGGTTAACTTAGGTGTTTCCATGGCAACGGAACTTTAATGAAACATTGGGGCAAAAGCTATTAATCAGGACGGTCATAAAGTTTAAATGCATATAGCCATTCAGGGACACACTTAGCAATGAAAAGGGGTCATGCAGGAATCTAAAACATAAAGATTGAAATGTTTTGGGTTTTTTTCTCAACATTTTGAAATTCTTGAAATTATGTTTCTCATTACAAAATGGCTTGCATATATATAAAGGACTTATCCAGGAGTTTATAAGAAGTGAAAACTCAGTGAAGGACATTCATCAAAATAGTGTCTGCCACCCAAAAATGTCATCCTTAAGCGGACCATACACATTAGGCTACTTTCACACTAGCGTTAATAGTTTCCGGTATTGAGATCCGTCATATCTCAATAACGGAAAAAAACGCTTCCGTTTTGTCCCCATTTATTATCAACTAGCTGAAGGACCCATTTACTGTTTTTCATTTACTGTTTGTGTGTGTAGTTAAAAGATATCGAGAGTGACCTCTACAGTGCCCGCCCCTTTAACAGTGACCTCTACAGCATCCCGCCCCTTTAACAGTGACCTCTACAGCGGCCAGCCCCTTTAACAGTGACCTCTACAGCAGCCCGCACCTTTAACAGTGACTTCTACAGCGGTCAGCCCCTTTAACAGTGACCTCTACAGCGGCCTGCCCCTTTAACAGTGACCTCTACAGAGGCCAGCCCCTTTAACAGTGACCTCTACAGCGGCCCGCCCCTTTAACAGTGACCTCTACAGCTGCCCGCCCCTTTAACAGTGACCTCTACAACAGCCCGTCTCTTTAACAGTGACCTCTACAGCAGCCTGCCGCTTTAACAGTGACCTCTACAGCAGCCCGCCCCTTTAACAGTGACCTCTACAGCAGCCCGCCCCTTTAACTGTGACTTCTACAGCAGCCCACCCCTTTAACAGTGACCTCTACAGCTGCCGCCCCTTTAACAGTGGCCTTTACAGCTGCCCACCCTTTAACAGTGATCTCTACAGCAGCCCGCCCCTTTAACAGTGACCTCTACAGCGGCCTGCCCCTTTAATGGTGACCTCTACTGCAGCCTGTCCCTTTAACAGTGACCTCTACAGCGGCCCGCCCCTTTAACAATGACCTCTACAGCAGCCTGACCCTTTAACAGTGACCTCTACAGCTGCCCGCCCCTTTATCACTGACCTCTACAGCTGCCCGCCTCTTTAACAGTGACCTCTACAGCAGCCCGCCCCTTTAACAGTGACCTCTACAGCAGCCCGCCCCTTTAACTGTGACCTCCACAGCAGTCCGCCCCTTTAACTGTGACCTCCCCAGCAGCTAGAGTGCCCACTGTCTTCACCCCAGAAAGCCAGACCTCACCGGCCATTCCCCCAAACGTGAAACAGCGCCCCCAGTTCCCATGAAGACACACCACTAAACATGAGGCCATGCCCACCTGGCTCCATGAAGACATGGAGGAGAAGCTGTCTGAGTGTGAGCTACTGAAAGGGTGGACATCCCTGTGTCTTTCCAGGCACTGTGTCAGACGGAGAACAGGTAGGCAGAAACCTGGACTGTCCAGACTAAAGCCGGACATCTGGCCACCCTAACATCAGTCTGCCCCTAGGGTGGCCAGAGGTCTTGTTTTAGGCTGGACAGTCTGGCTTTCAGACTCCCTGTCCTCTGTCATGTGCAGGTCCTGGATGGACACAGGGATGTCCTTTTGAACAGCTCACTCTCAGCAGCAGCACTGTGCAGTCTGAGCAATGAGCTGCAGGGAGAAAGTCACCCTCCCCCCACCCCTGCAGCTGACAGAAGGTGATTTTTACCTTTATTTTTAATCCTGGTCAAATGCGGCATAGAAGAGGCATGGCCTGACTGAGTCAGGGGCGTGACTTAGTGGGATCTGGGGGTGGTGCTTTTAAGTCCTTCTTTTGACGGTGGCCTGAATTACAGGTCGATTCCATAGTATTTAGGAGGAAGGTGGGTAGCAGTGGAAGAAAACATCTTTTATTACTACTGAACAGTAAATATGTGAAATTTACATTATATGAGGTAATGATTGGTGATGAGTTAGTCTAAAACATAAGTTATAGTTATGGTAACCGGAATACCCCTTTACCATTGTCATCCACAGTGCTCTGCCTCTTTAACGCAGACCTACAGCAGTGAACTGGCTAGGTTGTCATAGAAACCTGGTGTGTGCCTATGAGCTTCTATTGGCTGATACGGGTCATGTGACCAGGCTACTATTGGCTAATGCATTTTTTGAGAATATCTCAGGAATGGTACGTCCTGGAGAGCTGAAAACTGTTCTAAAACCTTCCCGGACACCTGATGTACATGTGTGCCAAATTTTGTGATTGTAGCTGCAGCGGTGCGGATTCCTTTAGCGGACATACACACACACACATACACTCAGCTTTATATAATAGATGGGGACAAAACGTAACTGAACATAACTGAGTGCTCCAAAATACATTCCGTTCCGTTCTCATACCGGAGAGCAGCATGCTGAGGTTTGCTTTCCATCTTGAGATGAGACAGCAGAGCCTATAGGTGTAATGGCAACGCCCCCGTTGATCCAAGAGGGTATTTGCATATATTAAAATATTAATATTTCTCAGAAATGCGGACACATATTAACCTGGAACCAACACAAATGCCTTCAGCTGCCAAGTGCACATGAAACAGGCCAGACAGTATCATACAGTAGGTACAAATCTGCTGACAAATTACCTTTAAAAGGGCAGTAATGGAGAATTGGTAAGGTCAGTAGAAGTTATTTTGTTTACAACATGCGCATCCCCTGGGACAGCCCTTTTCTTGCATTTGAATACCATTTAAAGGAAATCTGTCACCTTGAAAATGCAATATAAGCTAAAGGCAACATGTTACAGAGTAGGAGAAACTGGGCAGATTGGAATATAGTCTGCTGAGAAAAGATTCAGTAAAACTTGTATTTTATTCATTTAAATTTCTAATTTCTGGTTCTATCAGTGATTGACAGCCTTCCCTCTATGACTGTGTATAGGACCGCCTTCTTATAGAGGGAAGGCTGTTAATCACTGATATGACCGCCTTCTCATAGAAGGAATGCTGTCAATCACTGATAGGACCTCATCCTCATAGAGGGAAGGCTGTCAATCACTGAAAGGACCTCCTCCTCAAAGAGGGAAGGCTGTTAACCGCTTAATGACCTGGCCATTTTGCGCCTTAGTGACCAGGCTTATTTTTGAAAATCTGACATGTATCACTCTATGTGGTAATAACTTTGGAACACTTTTACTTATCCAAGCCATTCTGAGATTGTTTTCTCGTGACACAATGTACTTCATGATAGTCATAAATTTGAGTCAATATATTTCACCTTTATTTATGAAAAAATCCCAACTTTACCAAAAATTTTGAAAAATTCACAATTTTCAAAATTTCAATTTTTCTGCTTTTAAAATTAAAAGTGATACCTCATAAAATATTTATTATTTAACATTCCCCATATGTCTACTTTATGTTTGCATCATTTTATAAATGTCATTTTATTTTTTGGGACATTAGAAGGCTTAGAATTTTAGAGGCAATTCTTAAAATTTTTAAGCCCACTTTTTAAGGACCAGTTCAGGTCTGAAGTCACTTTGTGGGGCTTACATAGTAGAACCCCCCATAAATTAGCCCATTTTGGAAACTACACCCCTCAAGTTACTTAACATTGATTTTATAAATTTTGTTAACCTTTTAGGTATTCCACAAGAATTAAAGGAAAATGGAGATGAAATTTCTAAATTTCACTTTTTTGGCAGATTTTCCATTTCAGTCCATTTTTTCTTTAACACATATAAGGTTAACGGCCAAACAAAACTCAAATATTTATTACCCTGATTCTGCGGTTTACAGAAACACCCCACATGTGGTAGTAAACTGCTGTATGGGCACATTGCAGGGCGCAGAAGGAAAGGAGCGCTGTATGGTTCTTGGAAGGCAGATTTTGCAGGACTGGTTTTTAGACACCATGTCCCATTTGAAGCCCCCTGATGCACCCTATAGTACAAACAATCAAAATGTGACCCCATTTTGGAAACTACGGGATAAGATGACAGTTTTATTGGTACTATTTTGGGGTACATATGATTTTTAATCGCTCTATATTATTTTTTGGGGGAGGCAAGGAAACTTTGGATTTTTTGGTACTGTATTTATTTTTTGTTTTTTATAATGTTCATCTGACCGGTTAGATCATGGGGTACTTTAATAGAGCAGGTTGTTACGGACGCGATGATATCAAATATGTCTACTTTCTTTGTTTGTTTGTTTCAGTTTTACATAAAGCATTTTTGAGAAAAAATATGTTTTTGTGTAACCATTTTCTGAACACCATATGTTTTTTATTTTATTTCCGATCGTCTTGTGTAGGGGCTCAATTTTTGTAGGAAGAGTTGATATTTTTATTGGTACCATTTTTGGGCACATATGATTTTTTGATTATTCATTATTACACTTTTTGGGGCAAGGTGACCCAAAAATTGGTAATTTTGGCACAGCTTTTATTTATTCATTTTTACTGTGTTCACCTGAGGAGTTAGGTCATGTGAGATTTTTGTAGAGCAGGTTGTTACAGACGTGGTGAAACCTAACATTTGTACTTTTTTTATTTATTTAAGGTTTACACAATAATATCTTTTTTGAAACAAAAAAAATCATCTTTTAGTGTCTCCATAGTGTGAGAGCTGTAGTTTTTTTTATTTTTTGGGCGATTGTCTCAGGTAGGGGCTACGATTTTGCGGGATGAGATGACGGTTAGACTGGTACTATTTTGGGAGGAATTTGCCTTTTTTATCGCTTGGTATTACGCTTTTTTGTGATGTAAGGTGACAAAAAATATGTTTTTTTTCACATAGTTTTTTTTTTTTTTTACTGTGTTCATCTGAGGGGTTAGGTCATGTGAGATTTTTGTAGAGTAAGTTGTTACGGATGTGGTGATACCTAACATGTCTAGGGTATTTATTTTATTTTATTTTTACTTTATTTATTTTTATTTATTATAAATGTGCGTATATGGAGAAAAAATGATTTTTTATTTTACGTTTTTAATTTTTTTACACTTTTTTGACTCAGACCCACTTGGTTCTTGAAGATCCAGTGGATCTGATGTCTCTATAATACACTGTAGTACACTATATAGTGTACTACAGTGTATTTTTACTTTGCACTAAGCCTACTCAGGCTCCTGCCTTTAGTAGGGGCCTGGTCAGGCTTGATATACCATGGTAAGCCGGATGGCGTCCAGTTGCCCTTGGTAACCATCAGGACACTGCCACAGCAGAGCAGCGTCCCGATGGGAGGGGGGAGGAAGCTCCCTCCCTCTCTACTGGCTACACCATCGGTGCGCTGCCAACGCTCCGCAGTGCCCGATGGGGGAGGGAGCTTCCTCCCTGTTAACCCCTTCCATGCCGTGGTCCCTACGGAGGACCTAAGGAGCACCTGGGCACTGCCGGACCCCTGGGGAATGCGCCAGCATTGGTGAAAACACCGATGCCGGCGCATTAACCCTTCATGTGCCGCGGTCAGCGCTGACCGCGGCACATGAGGTGTGCGCATATTCAGGATGGCGAGCAGGGGGGCCATCGGGTCCCTGCGCTGCTGTGACGGGGACCCGATGGCTTGGATGGCAGCCCGATGCCTTCCTTAGGCATCGTGGCTGCCATCCCTGCGAGCCTGTGCGATCCAGCCCCCTGGATCGCACAGGAAGCAGGCTGTAAGTGTATTACTGTGAGTAATACACTTACAGCCAATGCATTACAATACAACAGTATTGTAATGCATTGTAAAGGGGATCAGACCCCCAAAAGTTGAAAAAAAGGTGAAAAAAGTTAAAAATAAGTTAAAAATAATAATAATAATAAAAGTTTCAAGTAAAAAAAAGAAAAACGCCATTTTCCCCCCAATAAAGTAAAAAAAATGTTAAAAAAAGAAAAAAAAAGAAAAAGTAGGCATATTAGGTATCGCCGCGTCCGTATACGACCGGCTCTATAAAAATATCACATAATCCATCCCGCCAGGTGAACACAGTAAAAAATAAAAAATAAAAACAGTGCCAAAACAGCCATTTTTTGGTCACCTTCCCCCACAAAAAGTGTAATACTACGCGATCAAAAAGGCGTATTTATCCCAAAATGGTACTAATAAAATCATCATCTCATCCCGCAAAAAATGATACCCTACCTAAGACAATCGCCCAAAAAATAAAAAAAATACGGCTCTTAGAAAATGGCAACACACAATAAAGATTTTATTCTGTTCAAAAATGCATCTAATGTGTAAAACTTTCCAAAAATAAAAAAGTTAGAAATATTTGGTATCGCCACGTCCGTAACAACCTGCTCTATAAAAATATTACATGAGATGGCCCCCAGACGAATGCTGTAAAAAAACTGTTAAAAAAACTATGCCAAAATAGCCATTTTTTTCCCTCTTGCCTCACAAAAAGTGTAATAGCAGGCGATCAAAAAGGCGTATTTGACCCAAAATGGTACCAATCAAAACGTCATCTTGTCCTGCAAAAATGATACCCTACCTGAGACAATCGCCCGAAAACTGAAAAAAATATGGCTCTCTGAAAATGGCAACACAAAATAAAGCTTTTATTCTGTTCAAAAATGCATCTAATGTGTAAAGCTTTCTAAAAATAAAAATGTTAGACATATTGGGTACCACCGCATCCGTAACAACCTGCTCTATAAAAATATCACATGATTTGCCCTCTCTGGTGAATGCTGTAAAAAAAAATTTTTTTTAAAACTATGCCAAAACAGCTATTTTTTTCACATTGACTCACAAAAAGTGTAATACCAAGCGATCAAAAAGTCTTATGTACCCCAAAATGGTACCAATGAAAACATCAGCTCATCTCGCAAAAAACGAGCCCCCACATAAGACAATAACTCAAAAAAATAAAAATCAGTGGCTCCCGCAAACCATTCCATCAAAATCTGTGTTGTAAAATCCATATGGCGCTCCTTCTGTTTTGAGTCCTGCCATGTGCCCCCACATCAGTTTACCACAACATATGGGGTGTTGCCGCATTCAGGAGAAAATGGGTAACAAATTATGGGGTGCTTTTCTCCTGTTACCCCTTATGAAAATACAAAAAGTTTGGGGCTAAAGCAACATTTTATTGGAAGAAATGAAATTTTTCATTTTCACAGCCAAGTGTTTCCAAATTCCGTAAAACACTTAGGGGGTCAAAGTGGCCAGTACCCCCCTTAATATATTTGTTGAAGGGTGTAGTTTCCAAAATGGGGTCACTTTTTGAGGGTTTCCACTCTAGGGGTACATCAGGGTCTCTCAATTACAAAATGGTGCCTAAAAACTATTCTAGCAAAATCTGCCTCCAAAATCCATATGGCGCTCCTTTCCTTCTGACCACTGCCACAAACCCATAGAGACGTTTACCACCACATATGGGGTATTTCTGTAAACTGCAGAATCAGAGCAATGTATATTGAGGTTTAGTTTGCTGTTAACCCTTACTGTGTTGCAAGAAAAAAATTATTAACATGAATAATCTACCAAAAAAGTGAAATTTTGAAATTTCACCTCCATTTTCCTTTAATTCTTGTGGAACACCTCAAGGGTTAACAAAGTTTGTAACAGCAGTTTTTTATAATTTGAGGGGTGTAGTTTCTAAAATGGGGTCATTTATGGGGGGTTTCATTATGTAAGCCCCTCAAAATCACTTTATATCTGAATTGGTGCTTAAAAAAATGGTTTTGGAAAATTTGGTGAAAATTTGAAAAATGGCTTCTAAACTTCTAAGCCCTCTAACGTCCTAAAAAATTAAAATGACATTTATAAAATGATGCCAACATAAAGTAGACATATGGGGAATGTAAAATAATAACTATTTTGGAGGTATTACTATGTATTTTGAAAGTAGAGAAATTGAAATTTGGAAATTTTTCCAAATTTTTGGTAAATTTGGTATTTTTTAAAAAATAAAAATGAAATATTTTGCCAAAAATTTACTACTGTCGTGAAGCACAATATGTGACGAGAGAACAATCTCAGAATGGCCTGGATAAGTAAAAGCGTTCCAAAGTTATTACCACATAAAGTGACACATGTCAGATTTGCAAAAAATGGCCTGGGCATGAAGGTGAAAACAGGCCCGGGGCTGAAGGGGTTAAACAGAGCCCTGAGACTATCACAGAACAGGTGCATTTATACGGAGACTTGATTACACACAGGTGGATTCTATTTATCTTCATCAGTCATTTAGGACAACATTGGATCATTCAGAGATCCTCAATGAACTTCTGGAGTGAGTTTTCTGAACTGAAAGTAAATGGGCCGAATAATTTTGCACGCCCCACTTTTCAGTTTTATTATTACAAAAAAAGTTTAAATGATCCAATAAATTTCGTTACACTTCACAATTGTGACCCACTTGTTGTTGATTCTTCACCAAAAATGTAAAATGTTATATCTTTTTGTTTGAAGCCTGAAATGTGGAAAAAGGTTGAAAAGTTCCAGGGGGCCGAATACTTTCGCAAGGCACTGTATATCGATCTGCTCAGCTCCTCCTGCTCTATAACATGCCGCTGCAGATTACTTTGCATTTTCACAGTAACCGGTTCCTTTACCGGTAATAATAATAATAATAAATATAATAATATTTCACTGACAGCCAACTAATACTGTAAAAATTGTGAGGAATTGAAACTTAACTCCTTCGGAACAGGGCAATTTTCAGTTGTTGTTTTTTTCATTTTCGTTTTTTTTTTTTTTCTATACACATAGTGATATCAAGGCTTGTTTTGTGCTCTCTAGTGGCACAGTTTACAATTGCATTCAACGTGATGAGAGGCAGGAAAAAATAGTTTAGAATTTAAAAAAAAAACAATTCAAATACAGTTTTATGGATTTTGAGTGTCATTTATTAAACAGAAATATGCCTAAATTAGGCGTATTTCTGTTGAAGATCACAGTGCAAAGCTCCTTTGCACCACAATCAGAGGCCTCTCCACGCTTCCGCCAGTTTTCAGGTCTAAAAAAGTGGGCATGCTGTGGGCGGGGAAGGACCGTCTAATTTACCATTTTCTACGTCTGTTTTAGGCCTAGAAAATGGTCTAAATGTAAGATTTAAGAACATTTTCTTATATTTAGAAGTGGAGGAGGATCCGCCGAAGTTATTTAGAGGCCGGCACCTCCACCAACTGTGGTGGATTAACCACCAGTGCAGGGCTTTATGAAGACTAGCGTCTAAAATGTTTATCTTAATAAATGACCCCCTTTTTTAAAACTGACCTGTTATGTTCATTCTCCAGTAGAGATGAGCAAATCTATTTGTCGATTCGTTGATTCGTATCGAATCTTGGAAATTTTCAGCTGCGAAGCGAATCCGAATATTAGGTGATTTGCTCAGTTAAGATTTGAAAATGTTCCTAAGGCTTTCTACGCATTTGCTACGTACTTGTCCGATAAATTGTACGCTAATGCTACGGATAAGTTACTCTATACACTGTTGCATACGAATACAAGTAATTAAGGAACTTGTACTGTAGTTCGTTATTCGTGCGCAAAAGCCCGGGAAGAAAGCTGTCACCTGACCTAGTGGACAGGGCTTGCTCTGATTGGCTCAGGCTCGGTAAGCCAGTGACGCATCACTTCTGCTGCGACTGCTTAGACGAGCAGAAGCACTGTCTGTGAAGTTCTGAGACACTGAAACCTGTTGTTGTTGAAACTGGGGATGCAATTGTTCAGGGAATTCATATTACACATCAGGGATACTGCAGGGCCAGTGCAGGGATAGTAATTAATCAGGCAGAGAGAGAGAGACAGGGAGAGAGATAGGGAGAGAGACAGGGAGAGAGACAGGGACAAAGACAAAGACCAGTTGCAGGGGCACAAAGTGAAGTGAAAAATGTCTGGAATGGATAAGCAAAAGAGGTCCAGTTCCAGCCACACCTCGAGCTCTAAAAAGAGGGAGAAGGTGGCACAGGGCAGCAGTGCTAAAGGACCTGTAGCCGGAGCTTCTACTTCTGTAATTCGTAATAGTTGGCCAGTGTTCCACCAACCCACCAATGATCTGCTGTCATCTGCTGATACAGTATCCATATGTAGCCAGGGGTCAGACTAAGAGCGTTCCTCCTGCTCCACCATTCCTCTCCAGCAAAGCCCGTCATTTTCGTACGCAATTTGTACGCTCATGCGTACGTGTTCAAAGAATTTGCGTACCTTTTAAAACTGAACGTTCGTTATTAGTGCGCGAATGTTCGCTAAATGCCACATAATAACGTATATTTTGTACGCAAATTTACCGAATATATTCGCCGAATATAAGAATGTTCGGCGAATAAAATTTTGAATGATTCGCTCATCTCTATTCTACAGGTCAATACAATTACAGCGATACCAAATATATAAATTTTTATTCCATTTTAACAGAAAATAAAAATTTGGAAAAAAAATATTTTTCATTTCCACATTTCCAGATTTTGTCCCCCATAACTTTTTATTTTTATTTTTATAGAACTGTGTGAGGGCTCATTCATAAATGTGTCATATTTTTGTTTGTTGGATTAGGCAGCTTCCTTGATGTCTTACATTTAGACCATTTTCTATAGCTAAACCCTACCCACACCATGCCCCCTTTTTAAGACTTTGAGTGAGTGGGGAGAAGTCGCAAATTCTGCTGCAATATGGCATGCGACAGAATCTGTGCCCGACACACTGACAAAAATGGCATATATCTGTTTGTAAATGACCTCCTAAGTCTCTTAGGGTAAAGCCACACATTCAGTTTTTGTGGTTTAGGGAAGCCAAGACAAGGATCAAATTCAAAAAAGAGAAGTAGTATTTGTCCTTTGTTGTGGATCAGCAATGTGGACCCACTGTGCCAACTAACCAGTTTGTCATAGTTCTAATCCTAAGGGTATTATTCTAGTATTCACTCATACAGGGATATGGCCTTCACTGCAGGAAAGCAAACAGACCACTACCTCCTGTGACAGTTCTGGTGTAGTTGGCAGCTGACCCACTGAGGTCAGGACTTTGCTGCAATCACTTAGGGCTCAAAATATAGAAAATTCACCTAAACGGTAGGAAAATTGCAGGAGCAGTCTGAACAGTCACTAAGGCTTAGATGCAGGTTACTAGATCTGGACTGCACACTGTTACTGTAGATGTATGAAGGCACAGGACAGCACCTAGCAGTAGGTTGGGTGGTAATGAAGACATAGGCAGGACAGGAAGGCTGGGTACTTGATATAAACATTAACAAGGCAGAAAATCAAGGTTAATTTACAGAACAGAACTGAAACTGGAAGTGTAGGAGTTCACAGGGAACGGGGATGAAACACAGGAAAAAATGGAAGATAAATGCAGGCAACATGCAGGAGAGATATAGAAGCACTAGACCTAAACACCTTTGCTGGTCAGCAAGGAATCTGAAAGCTCAGACACCCTTGACATGGAATAGGCACCTTAAATACTCTGGGACCGTTAGCCATTGGCTGGGAGAGGATTTGGGGACAGAGGCTGGAGTACTAGGCAGGAGCATGGAGGCAGTAGCACAGTGTTAGTGGCCACAGGGAAGAGCAGGTGAGCAGCCTCTATGGGCAGCCGTCCTTTATACTTTTTCTCCTTTTACGACCCACTCCCGATTTTGGCTTCCAAAACCTGAATGTGTGGATGCACCTTTAGTCTGATATTTTCATGGGATGACCTACTTCCACCCACCTCTTATGTAGACTATAGATGAATACATCAGTGGACCTCTCTCTCTCTCTCTCTCTCTATATATATATATTATATATATGTATATATATATATATATATATATATATATACAGTACAGACCAAAAGTTTGGACACACTTTGTCTTTCAAAGAGTTTTCTGTATTTTCATGACTATGAAAATTGTAGATTCACACTGAAGGCATCAAAACTATGAATTAACACATGTGGAATTATATACTTAACAAAAAAGTGTGAAACAACTGACAATATGTCTTATATTCTAGGTTCTTCAAAGTAGCCACCTTTTGCTTTGATTACTGCTTTGCACACTCTTGACATTAGTAACATAGTAACATAGTTTATAAGGCCGAAAAAAGACATCTGTCCATCCAGTTCGACCTGTTTTCCTACAAGTTGATCCAGAGGAAGGCAAAAAACCCCTGTGCGGTAGAAGCCAATTTTCCTCACTTTAGGGGAAAAAATTCCTTCCCGACTCCAATCAGAATTACTCCCTGGATCAACAACAACCCATATCTAGTAACTATAACCTGTAATATTATTACCCTCCAGAAATACATCCAGGCCCCTCTTGAACTCTTTTACTGAACTTACCATCACCACCTCCTCGGGCAGAGAGTTCCATAGTCTCACTGCTCTTACCGTAAAGAATCCTCTTCTATGTTTGTGTACAAACCTTCTTTCCTCCAGGCGCAGACGATGTCCCCTCGTCATGGTTACTGTCCTTGGGATAAAGAGATCA